>JAODUE010025545.1:0-22709 GCA_027564755.1 Amblyopsis hoosieri
TTGATTAGACTTGTTTATATTCCCATAACTTTTAGCAGGTTATCTAACAGTTATTGTATGAATCAATACTGGTTGAGTATACATTATGTTAAGGTTATTCTGTGCCAGATGGCTGTGTTTCATCTGAACTAATGTGCTGATTGGGTGTGATACAGATGTCTATACAAAGTGTGTAGTCTTGCCACTGCTGTCTGCGATGGGCTGTGTAATCGTTTGGGTCGGGTAGGACTTGCATCAGCAGTTTCTTGACATGCCTTTACACTGAACATATGCCTTGGCAGTCAGCTCTCTACTGCTGCAGTACTTCTTTAGATGAGTGCCCTATTTCTGTGTCTGCTTGTTTGTCTCTGTGTACAGTGTGTGTGTGTGTGTGTGTGTGTGTGTGTGTGTGTGTGTGTGTGTGTGTGTGCGTGCGTGCCTGTGCGTGTGTGCGTGTGTGTGTGCGAGTGCATGTGTGCGTGCACGTGTGTGTGTGTCCGTCCAAGCAGCATCTCATCCGTGACTTATGAATTTAGCGCTCAGCTGGGTGAACAAACCTCTGGCCTGGAAGTCAATTTAAATTCATCTTGTTTGTTTTTGGAGGTTAGCAGATACCCATCGTGTCGTGACAACGGAGGGTGTAACAGACGTATTAGATGGCCTGTTGGTGAATCATGTAATCACACCACTGTCCCAATATTCACAATCATCCTTTTGGGCAAATATAGTCAGCAGACAAATAGTTGAGACATTTTCAGTGAGCTACAGGATTTTAAGAACACACATCCATTCCATGGGTTTTCTAGTATATAATGTGTCTGCACACAATATAATAAATAACTAAATAATGATTTAACAACTGTCTGTTCGGTATTTTTTATACTGTGTTCACCATGCTATTTATGTAATTGTTGCCAGATGGTTCATAAGTATGTTATATATTACTGGGATGTCATAGGGCTTAGGAGAACACAGGCCTTGTGCAATGAGCCTGTGTCTTTACTTTGCTAATGTATTTCTTCATTATAGCAGGGCACTTGTATTTCCTGAAGTGTGAAACTTAATGGGATTGGATAGGGGTTGGGGAAACAGGCGGTTGGTTGGAACAAAGTGGGCGTCTGTGCAGTTACCCTTAGAAACATGATAATGGTTTCCTTGAAACAAAATAGTGTGTAAATTATAAATTAACATTTTAGATGTGGATTGTACCCAGATCCTTGATAAATGTAAACTCTAACATCCATAAAGTCCTTCTTTAACTCACGTGACACTTCAGTGCTGAAGTTAAATGTAGAGTCAGGTATTGTAAGATAATTGTAAACTAATATACTTTTTGCCAAATTCACCAAATATCTTCTTGCATTTCACCATCTTACCTTTCTCTGTGCATGTTGAAACAATTATCTGATACTTCTGCACAGCCCTGACTCCATAAATAGGAAGAGAAACAAAGTGGTGAACACCGCTCACAACAACAATGCCACTTGGCTTTGTAATGCGCTTCAATGTGAGGGGCGGAGCTTCTGAGGGAGTTTGTTGTGGGTTAGCAAGCATTCTCGAGAATGACTAACCCTGCCTTTAAATCTTGCTTCACTAGTCATTTAATCCACCACCTTTCCAATCCATTTATAATGTATAATCCCCCCCCTAAACAGACATCCTAATCTCACTTATTGAGTATTGTGCATTTTTTTAATAAGGAGAGATCCCCTGAAATCCTGTAATGGATTGAGAGGGTTAATGCTCTCTTTTATATGTCTCTCTTCAAATGTGGGATAAAATGTGTTCACGTGTCAATAACACAGGTTGTGTTGTCTCATCTGATCTTCAAACACAAGTCCTGCCCCTTCCTCTGTATTGACTGCAGGCCAAACATTATTTTAAAGGCATTACTCTGCACATTATGCCTGCTTTTGTGATATTTTGTGATCAATATCCCTACCATGTCTTCCCTTTGACAGTCGAATATGTACTCTGTAACACCACAGGCAAAGTAATCTGAAATGGACACATCTTTTGGATTGCTTTGTTAATTTCCATCACTTATGAAGATTTGTTAGAGAGGTGTATTTTCAAATATGTTATGTCTATTATTTGCATACAAATCATTACAGTTTCATCAGTCAATATCAAATATAAAAACTTGTGCACAATTAAAATAAGAATGGCTATAGCTGACATTAGCTGTATTAAATTAGTACAATTTTGCCATCGAGTAAGTAAAATAGTATTTTCAATTTTCTTTGTGACATAATGAAAGAAAATTCCACTCACCCGCTCAGTCACAGTGCCACATATTAATATCCAAGGGAATATATTGTCTATACCTCTTTCTTCACACTGTCACAGACTCTCTCTTGTGTCAAATCTCTGTCATAAGCATGCCCTTTCCACCCCCCCCCCCCCAACTTTTCCTCCCATAAATTATACAGTATACTGCATTACAATCAATCTGCTCCTTGTATTTGAGCTGTTTACACAGGCAGCGAGGAAAATAAGGAGCTATATGCAAATACCAGATAACAACTGAGTGTTTGTTAGAATGTATACAATATTATATATATCAAGTAGTGTGTATACCATACTGTATGTAATGTACAGTATGTATGTACTGTTTATATGTAGCTCCATATCTTAAGTTCTTCTGTCTGGCAAATACCCCAAGCTAATTCTTAACTTTATATCTCACATCATCCATCTTCTTTCTTTTACATACATTATTTCTACGGGCCATTTTCACAATGTGTTTATTGAAAAGTTTATTACTTGAAAATTCTTATTCCGAATTCGAATTCTTCAAAATAAAAAAGGGTAAATATGTATATTTATTGACCCACAGGAAAAAACTGAAGCACAATCAATTCTAAACAATTAATACACCAAGTTACATGACATGAGCTATGAGAGGCAGAGCAAAAAAAAAAAAAAACACATATTTGAGTCTTTTCTTAGCGACATGATTGTTGCTTTTAAAGGAATAAAGGGTATTGCAATTGCATTTGTATGTGTGCATGTGTGTGTTGGGGTAACTTATGGCAAGTCACTCTTTAAGCATCTGTTGCTGAGAGTAAACACATGCCCATATGATTGCAATAGTGATGTTGCAGAAAGCAATTGCAATCAATCAAGTCATCTGTTAAGCCTCCAGTTATAAGAATGCTTACATCCTCAAGTCTCTGAAGGCGTTTGGGGACATCTTATGATAATAAAGCCTCAGGGCATTGCCAAAATAATTTGTTGCAGTCTGTTTTATTTGAAAGAACATACACAATATGTGTTCATATTGTATATTGTCATATTGACACTTAGCGTGGTCAGTCTGCATTTAGGTTCTGGCCTTTAAAAACTTGGCAGTATATTATTATATAATACCATTAATATTTTATTGACTGTATTCAAATAGCTTTTATTAATAGCTTTATTAAAATATATTGTCAAGAGATATTAAACTGTTTCCTGAAAGCTCTACATGCTGTAAATGTGCAATTTAGTATAAAAATAATCTACTTTCACAAATACATAATGGTTATTCTATATCTATATAAATACATAATGGTTATTCTATATCTATATAAATGCATAATGGTTATTCTATACCTATATAAATAAACAATGGTTATTCTATATCTGTATAAATATATAATGGTTATTCTATATCTATATAAATTCATAATGGTTATTCTATACCTATATAAATACACAATGGTTATTTTATATCTATATAAATACACAATGATTATTATATATCTATATAAGTTCCAACTTCAAAAGGTGGTCTCAGACTGACCAAACTCATGGCTCAAGTTAAGGGATGTGCCCTGGCTTTTTCAACACATATTCCAACGCAATCCCATCTTCTTTTCAAAAAGGGCTTGTATAGCAGACCTGTGACATGGCCTTTCAGTGGAGGTAAGGTCATAGTAGAATCAGCCATCGGAGATGATGCCATGTATTAACCTTCGCTTCCTGTATTCCTGATTCATTTTTAATGACTCTACACAGTAGAATCTAGAAAAAATATAAATATAAGCATCTGCAGATGGGGGTCAATGCAAAAACTGATACAGAGGAAAAGAGTGTTTGCATTTTTACAGTCCTACATGCAGTACATTATGCATAGCAAATATGTTTCGGGGGCATAAGGTAGATAGATGCTGCAATAATGACAGCCAGTATGAAGCTGAGAACAAACCATATTCCTTCTTAGAAAGGCAGACAAAGAAAGCTTATCTCCGTAAGTGTGTGTGTGCATGTGTGTGTGCATGTGCGTGTGTATGTGTGTCTGTGTGCGTGTGTGCGTGTGTGTGCGTGTGTGGTGAGTGTGTGTGTATATGTGTATGTATGTGTTGTGCTTGATAAATATATTTTTTTAATTCCTGTTTTGTCAACAAAACCCTAGAAATCTTTATTTATCTCTTTGTTTCCCACCGTCTACGAATATAATCAAGCGTTAGTTTCTTCCTTATTTTCTGACTGACTATATAATGCTCTCAGTGAGATATTTGGAGTGTGTTTACACCCTGTTGTCAACACACTGTGAACATCACTGTATACAGCATATTTACAGAATTACATACTGGAAAAGTTGGAGGGTTATTCAAGTGTATTTATTCGGCTCAGAACTTAAAACATCCCAGTTCCAACTTTGTAAATAACACATCATAACACAGCATGCAAGGCTATTGAGGGGGATGCTTTGGTCTGCTTTGTGCATTACCCTGTGCATTACCCTGTGCCAGTTGAAATAAAGTATGTTACTCATTTATAGACTAAACATCTAATCCAAATTAGGAGGTAGCCAGCACTAGCAACTCAAAACAAAAGAAACAAAAAGAAACTGTGTGTGCCTGTCTACAATATGTGGCCTTTACAAAGGTGTGTTATTGATAAGGTAAACAGGAAGGATACACATACACTACTGATGATTGCTTGATGCCAAATAAAGATGTGTAATTACATTTGCCCATGCTTTTTATTATGAATATTTTACTCTATTAATAATAGCTGTAGGGAAAGATGTTATGGCATCAGAGAGAGAGAGAGAGAGAGAGAGAGAGAGAGAGAGAGAGAGAGAGAGAGAGAGAGAGAGCGAGAGAGAGACTGTATCAGCACTGCATCAGGTGTGCATAAGGGCAAAGTCAGCAGTTTTCTCAAATCAAAGGTTGAACAAGTAACATGATGTGCTGCCAACTGAACACATTTATACTCACATATGATTTAATTAGATAACAGAGAAATGGCTTAGATTGGAGAATTGTGCCTCGCGCACACACACACATACACATGCAACAGCACACACACACGCAACACACAACTCTGCCAGCTTATTCTCTGTCCTGCCAATGGTTCCTCCATTTCCAATTAATTTAATTGGGAGCTAATCACGTTATTTAGGGTCATTAAAAACAAGCAATCTTCTCTGGCTCTGCAAAGTCACTTCAAATGATTGTGTCCCCAAGTGCTTTAGTACAGAGGCCATATTCTAATACACATGCTGTTTGATTTGTTTGGCTTATACCACAGGGTGCAGAAACTACCACCTGGTGAAGCATTATGGACAGTTCATTTAACTCCCCATAGTGCATCTCTCTCAGAGAGATAGGACACAGCAGTAGACTGTTATCTGTTTAGCAGCCATAATGAGATATCTTCACCGTAGACCTCAACCATCATTACCAAGGTTTTCTAAGGATCTTTTATCCTCCCATAATGACAGACCGTTTACTGCAGAAACTACACTTGAATAGTCTTAAAGGGCTAGTGTGGAATAACTAGTACTCATGCCGTTTAAAAAGTGTACATCTGTGCAGAGTTTAAGTGTTTGCCTACACCGTGACATCTTTCTATAATGAGGAATTACTTTGAGATGAATTGCTAGTATTATATTGTTTTGGATAGCCCCATACCTACACATACAGTATAGATAGGCATACTGTATTGCTGTATTGTAGGAGAAAATGGTGGATCACACTTCCAAAGGGCTTTGCTCACTGAGGCAAATGAACCAATGAGTGAGGCACGTGAATCGAGGTTAGGGGCTGCGCCATATTGAGCGTGAGTTCCACTGGCACATTAGCGGAGCAGTAAACCAATTATACATTTTTGAATGAGGTGTGTATTGTGAGACAGACACACACACAGTCGCTTAACGTAGCTGCTTCAAGTCAGACGCAGCTGCTCCCCCTTATCTAACCTTTCGGGCCTTGAGTTTTAGTTTCACTCACTTCCCTCATGCTCACACCTGTAATTCATTTACTGTAGTACATCGCCACTTCACTCAGCACAAGTCTTTTATCTCCAACCCTGTTTTAGCTCAGCGTATACTGTATATTGTATCTTGATAAATTATACACAGTCTAATGGTGCAGCCCATTGTACTCGGAACTCAGAAAACAACGACCTCCGACACGGAAAAATGCAGTGGAACGCTCTTTCAAGTCGGAAACTCGGGCAAGATATCTCAAGCCTGAGTTTGCTGACATAAACACACATGACGTCACAGCAATGTGGCTGCGTGTGAGCACACAGTTGGCAATAAGCAAAAACATCTTCAATATTCCTACTTTGTAGTGTTTGTGTTGCGAAACATATTTGGAAGCATGTGGTAGTCTATAGCCTACTCCTTCTGCCTCTCTTAGTGTGATAATCTGTTAAATCAGATGCTCTAGTGTCAGGGTTTCTCTTGACTAATGGCGCTGTGGACAAATAGCCTAATTGATAGCTTTTTGTCCTCAGTAAATGATTGGTGAAGTTGAGAAATTTGCTATAAACATCAGTTTTCTGCAGACGTCCATGTTTTCCCGAGCAAATGCACTGGGACACATTTAGAATGGAAGTCGGTAAAACCTACTCGGGAAATATCGACTTCCGACCTGCAATGGATTGCAGCATTAGAGTTTATGGCCTCATTTCCAATGTTCCTGTTTCCCTTTCTTTTTTCCCAGTTCCTGTTCCATTTAATCTTGATGGCTGTTTAGACTTCCTAATATTTGAACCCTGGCCTGTTTTCTGACATTGGATTACAGTCTGCTGCTATGGTGATTGATGCCTTGTTGGGCCTGACGTTTGCCTTTCCATGACGTTAACTGTCTTTCTCCTTGGGCACTGTGGTTTGAATAAAAGCCCCACACATGGGTCCTACTGACACATTGAACTTGAACCATAGATTACGTGCACCACCACATACATGCTCACTGAGAGTGACACATGCCATTATTATTGTGCCAATGTTATGGATGCTACTTCAAGCTGACGACCATATTGATTTGATTTCTCTCACTTTCTCTCTTACTCGTCATCTTATTGCATGCATGCAACATCATAAATAACACATATGGATTTTCAATTTCACACACAAGGAATGTGGGCCATATCCTTCACGGAACAGCCTGTTGGTGAAAAACACTACAGCAGTAAACAAAAACAAGGATGTCAGCAAGGAGATTTCTATCAGGATCTAGAGGGTTCATGTTTGACCCAGATCCATCGAAGATAAATACTTTTACATTTTATTTTTACATCAATCAATGACATAAATAATGGGGTTTTTTTAAACAGAAAAATGTACTACAGGATGAAAAACTAATGATGAAATGTGTATTTCCTACATATTTAAATGAATAAAATGGTATTTCATACAATGTATGAACTTCATTTTGAGTTTGCTTTTTAGGTTTTGAGGTTTGCTGAGATTGCAAGGATTATTTTGGCAACACGCTCTTTTCTATTTATACCTATATCCACAAATTCACACCTGGAAGCTGCCCAATACTGTACAACCGCTGCTTTCTACTATTGTGCTCCAATTGATGCGGGTTGAGTGCCTTGCCCATGGGTAACTCTAAAGGCAGAATGTGTGGACAGCAGTGCAATGTACACTCTATCCCAGGGATTCAAACCAGGAGGTGGTTGGCATAATTCTGTTACTGCATAGCGGCTGGGCTTCTGCCCAGACCTTATTAATTACAAGACAACTTGCTTTACCTAGATACATTGTGCTGCATGCTGCTCTCTCTCTCTCTATCTCTCTCTCTCTCCCTCTTTCTCTCCCCTCTCTCTCCCTCTCTCCCCACCCTGTCCCTCTCTCTATCCCTTCCCCTCTCCTCTGTCTCTCTCTCTCCCCCTCTCTCACAATATTACCTGGGGAAGTTTCTGGATTACTGAGCTCCTGCTGGCATAAGGACATTATTAGTGTGATGCTCTGTCTTATAGGCAGAGAGAGAGAGAGAGAGAGAGAGAGAGAGAGAGAGACAGAAAATAGAGTTATGCACATTTGATGAAGAATGCTGCTAATCCTCTGTTGCTTTATCTCTCATCTCTTCTATTATCATAAGAGAAGAATACATACAGTACAGAATCGTACTTTTTGAGAAGTGAACACTTCAAGTGCAGCATTATAGTGGTGCTGAATGTGGACAGCGACAGTGCTGACATGGCTTTATGCAGCCGGCTGCCATGCGTCTCAGGTCAGCGCACTATCTACCTGTGCCACTGGGACAGTACCACCCACATCTTCCAAACGTCATATTTTTGAAACCGTGCTATTTCAAATACATTAGCCCCTAGTAGCTAATATGTTTGGACCAATAAGGGCGAACCAAGTGCCCGTCAAGCTAAATCAAAGTTTTTGTAATTGCGTGTAGCACAGTCCAGACTCGAGAGGAGACGAACGTCAGATGTAAAAAAAAAAGAAAGAAAACCGGCTACTGTTCGCTTTGGCTATACAGTAGGTCCTGTATACATATTTTTGTGCTTTGGGTGACAGGAGGACTACTGCGTTTTCTAACACCTTCCCGACAGAATTGCTTGGGAAAGTGGTAGTTCAAATATGACTTGACACTTGCCATCGCCTATTCGTAACTCAATGGATCAGAGATATTTTTCGTCCGTTTGTGACTTGTATCCACGTGCTTCGGTTGGGCTATTTGAATAGCCTATTATATTTTGAGAAACGAAATGACAGAAATCAGCGAGGAGAACGAATCACAGAATAGAGATCTGCAGCTACCACAGGCGACCATGCCGACACAACCCGAATCCAAGGTAAAATACAATACCATTTTATAACATTTTTGCTCACTTAAATTAATTAGAATCTAATTTAAAAACGGATTTGTACAGCATGTTGTTGTTTGTAATAATAATAATGTAGGATATAGCCTTGCATTATGTCTATTCAGAATAGAATGAGTATCTACCGGCAGAACTACAATTCCTCCCATTGCTGATGGGAGGAATTGTAATTCCTCCCATTGCTGATGGGAGGAATTGTACAAAGCATATGGGATTGCCAAATTAATGGTATAGGACAAACAAAACGTATATTTTAAAATAAAGTGTATTTTGCAACATGTTAACATATAGTCTACTTCACTGGGCCATATTACAGTAGCTTTGTGTTAGGCCATGTATTGTTTTGAGGCTATTATCTATAGGCTAATATATTAGGGACTAAAAAACCTGTTTTAACATTAACCTACTGTAAGACATGTTGTCTAGTTTCCTAATGTACACACACATACAAACACACACACACACACACACACACACATGTGACATTTCTGACATAAGACCAGAGTTAGGCAAGCATTAAGATAGGGTTGTTATGAGGTGTGCCAATAACCTACAGCCTCAACCCAAGACTTAAGTCTGACTCTTTGACAACAATGCAACCAGGTATAGGAAATACATTTCACTTTAGCCTATACCACTCTCTTATGTTAATGTCTTAAAGATATGCTTGCCTGGCGCCTGGCTTCCTTGACAATAGGTTAATAGGTTATTAACTGATGATTCAACATTCTGCCCTGTGGGTCATGATGGCATCAGTAGTCTGAAACAGTTGTTTCCATCTCATGCGTCTGACAGCACAATGGCTGCCAGGTGTTTGGGGTGCCCGAGGAAATTTACGAGGCAATCAGCGAGCGCATGTTTGCTGTGCCTTGCTTTGGGCTGGGTCATAACTCATGCGAATGACCGCTCACACAAGGCAGAGGGGTTAAAGAAAAAAAAACAATCCAAAGCTGTGTCAGCTATAATGTCTCCTCTCCTTGCAGCTACGGTTTCTCTTCCATAGCAGAGGAATATGAGACGGAAGGATGGGAATGACAGGAAAAGAGTCAGCATTAAATTTATCCTCTTATAGATTGGGCTGCGTCCTGTGGCAGCATGTGGCTCTCTCTGTCCTCCCTCTCTCTCTCTGTCCTCCCTCTCTCTCTCTCTCTCTCTCTATCTCTCTCTCTTTTTTTTTATCAATTTCTCCTCTTGAATTGAGTGAATCCTCCTGACCTCTAGAGTGAGACAAAGCAATGTTTTTATTTACGTGCAGAAAGAGCGATGCTGGTAGAAATATGACTGCTACCACCGCAGCCTTCTCTCCAGGTGTGCCATGGTTACAACCCTGTGTTGGTTCCTTTCACAATTAGGCAGTAAGGTTACGTCAGTCACCTCACAGCTGAAATATCACTGCGTGTGCGTGTGCGTGCATGCGCGTGTGTGCATCACTGCATGCGTGTGTGTATGTGAAAGATTCCCATAGTCTGACTGACTTGGACTGCTGACCTTTTAAGCAGACTACTGTTTGCATGGAGAACAGATGGAGGGAGGGAGTCAAATGCAAAAGAGGAAGAGAGAGGCAAAGCTATACAAGCATCTCACAGAACGTCACTTGTTTCTAAAAATAGCAAACTGATGAGCTAAAAACACATTTTTGTCTTACTTTTTTTACAGTTTTGATTTACCCGTTTAATCAGTTATGGCCTGGTAATAACAACTACTGAGGATTCCTGACATTTCACACAATTGACACATTTTAATGCCAGCTATATTTCCTATGGTGTAAATACTCTAGCAAAGCTGAAACCAACTGATTATATTTTCATTTAATCTTCATTATATGAGATTACTGTATCATAGACCTCGTAGAAAACATTGTGTTAGCATCTTTGTAGCTAATCCTACACTCACAAACCTAAAGTCTGCCAATTTAAACTTAGATTCCATTGTTCAGAAAAATACATTAAAACATTTTGTAAACATGGGATACTTTGGATTTGATGGAGTGGGTGAGGGTGTGTGTGTGTGTGTGGTGTGGAAAGTAGGGGAGACATAGAGCATTGCTATAATGTCACAGTGTTATTAAATGGTAACCATTCTAATCAACCTGTTATGATCGTACCAAGTGTTTTGATGTGAGAGCATCAAAGTACCAGTTTAAGTCACTTCACACTAATTATTAATGCTCAAATGCAAATGAATGTTTTTAGGGATTTGGAGATGGCAAACACTAAGCAAGGAACATTCTTGCATGAGCAATTAGCAAATATGCTATTCTAGCATGTCATGCTCCTTGCAGAAAGGCACAAAAGAACAATGATAATCATCTTACAATATCTTTCACCCCATATCTTTTAAGAGCTACTTGATTAGCTTATAGAGGGATACATCAGAGCTTTTAAGTGTTGATCATCGCGAGTTCATCCAAAACATAGTTTTATACTGGAAGCTGTAGTCGTTATTGTCATGGAGTGAAAGTCCATGACAATAACGTTCAGTTCACTACGATTATTTATTGGTATTACATAAATCATCATAACCATTCAGGATGTTATCGGTGTAAAATTAGCAGCTCACTTGAGGTCAATACAGTGTTACTTATGGATGATATTGTTACTGATCTTGCTTATAGCCTATTAAGCCATTGTGATTGACTTCTGACTTCTGTGATCTATTGCAGCAATCTACATTTCAAGAGTTAGCAGAGATGTATTTATGTTTCTAATTTGCTTCTGTCAGTCACATAAACACTATTCCAGAGAAGTGGAAGTATTTTATTTGGCCAGAGGGGGCAGAGAGGAGTTACCATGGGTCCCAGCTCATGTAATTGCAAACATACCATTTGAAATTGTGTGTGCCCGTCCAAGCATGTAATCAAAATGAGTCATGTTGCATGTACATGTGGAAATTAACCCGCAAAGCATTTTACACAAAAATAAACAATTGTGCCATCTCACTTACACTAAAACTTTTCACTTTTCAATATGCGATATTCTCATGTGACCACCCACACCCATCATAATCATTAATTTATCCCAGCATTCCTCACAAGCACCTATTTATAGAGACATCGCTATGCTCCATGCTCCGTGTTCAGACAGAGAACAAGGCCAGGGTGCTGTAGCACCAGGAGAGAGATAATGGATAATGTTTAGGGTTTCAGTGTCAGTAGAGGCATAAGTGTTGTGTGTTATGTTATCTTATCTTGATAAAATAAGATAATACAGCGAGTGGCAAATCTATTCTTATGTTATTGTATCAATTGTTTGTACTGTGTGCTCTGAGATAAATGATGTGTGTTGGCCCAAAGAGGCTCACATCTCTCATACCGTGACCCATAAAGAACTTGACTACAGACAGCACATGCTTATTTTATCACACACGTGCTGTTAAGCTAACACATTTATGTATTTATGTTGAACATAGTTATCTTTTGCACCCAAAGTCATTGCGTGAGTGCAAAAGATACGATTTGTGAGTCTGAACTGCCGTTTCTGGGCTGAGTTTGAATTGCTAAAGGGCTCCGGGGAGTTGCCAGTCTGTCACCTCACCCTTCTGTTCACAACTGGCATCTATGCTCAGATGTCGTAGATTGTAGATTGTAGTTGTTACATTTTCAGTTGATAATTGGAATATTCACCTTTTAACACAATGTCACTGGTTTAAGTAAATGTAGAATAGTAGATAGTGTTTCTAATGGCATTTAGATTCTGGATGAGTTCTTTATTGTTATTTGTTTGATTAACAAGTAAAAGCTGAATTGTTCCTCTACAGCGTTAAGAACATCTGTCACCAAATTCATGGGCTTTTTTTCATAGAGCAAACATTTGCCTTTACCAAAGAAAAAACACTGCAGGGTCAGGGGGCTCACCAAATCTAATGGAACGAGACATCCACTCAAGCCAAAAAATAAGACCATTAAACAAATCAGAGACTCGGTTCCCTGTAGAAAAAACACTTGTGAGAGGCACTCACTAATGAGTCAACAGACAGAGCACTTTTCATCACTCACACTAATTGGTGCCTGCAACTGTGGTTTGAGTCACACAAAAAAAAGGAAAGGACGAATCTGCTCAACGTTATTGATTAGCGCCTCTGTGAAGGAGGCCACAAGGACACTTCAGTGAGCCTTCAGACGTAGAGGAGAGATGAGGCAGGTGCAGAAAACCTGCAGAACTCTCTCACATCAGGCACAACTTCACTCTGACGTCTTCACACGCTGTGACTCAACATAAGCTTACGCACACAAAGTTTACAGACAAAACGCAAGTCGCGTCTCGACTCCACTCCGAATGCCCACGAAATCGAGTTTGCAGGTATAATATAGTGTCACATTGTCAAAACCATGTTCAGGACACAGCCATCAATCGAGTCCGCTTATCATCTGCCTCTTCTCTGTAAACAGACACGATATGGGCTTCTATTGCGCCCCGATCCTCACACCACAGGCCATTCTTTTGATGTATGAGTCCACAGCAGCTATTATTCCCATGTATTGGAGCTCTCCTGCTCATAATCTGTAGTCATTAGCGATGCACCTTAACTGCAGGAAAGTGCACTGGCTGGCAATCTTGCCCCGGGAATAAAGGCAGATTAACACTGTTGGTTGGCATTAAATGCAGGCCGCTCAATAAAAGTAATCAAATGGGAATTTTAAGGAGTATTGACTCGCCAGGACTCGGGACAAGCACATTTCTGATACAAGTAAAACGGAAAAATGGCTGAAGGTGCTGGTTTTTGAAGCCAAGGCTGGGAGAGCAAGGTCAGTCACAATGGAGAGAGGAGCGCTTCTTTCATGATTACAGTACAACCCCTCCACCCATAGGAGTAAATGAACAGGCTCTTTCCAGTCGGTTTATACTGATAGACACCATTTAATGCCATTCATCCATTCAATGCCATAGATAGGGTGCTCCCGCAGAAGCTCCACAAACACACTGGAGTGAGGAGGTTCACTGAATTTGACATTATTAAGTGTATTCGCTTAGTTACAATGGCTGACTCCACCTTTAATATGCACTTGGCTTGAACTCCCTTGAGAGTACGTTGTTATTTGACCACACGTGAGCTCCTGTGTTCCTATGAAAGCAGCCACTCAGGACACACACGGCCAACCAGACTGTCTCCTGTCTTGCAGCTGCAGCGTCTGAAGCGCTCCCTGTCCTTCAAGTCCATCATGCGCAGCAAGAGCGTGGACAACGTCTTTCAGCGGGGCAACGGAGACCTGCGGCTCTCCTGCGCCGTCATCACTGAGGTGCCCACCCTGCGCGCCCCGCCGTGCCGCACCCCGCTGGCGTACGAGCGCTCACCCTCCCTCTCCCCGTCGCTGAGCCCCAACCCCTCGCTGTCCTCGCACTCGCCGTCCGTCAGCCCGTCGCTGTCCCAGACCTCCGAGGCCCAGGCCGCGGTGCCGCCGGTCAAGACCCACTGTTTCCAGGAGCACGTCTTCCGCAAGCCCACCTGCTGCCAGCGATGCCAACATATGATCCAGGGTGGGTTAAAGTGCCCCTATATGACTTTTGGCCACTAGATGTCTCCCTAGAGCACTTCATCCAAAACTCAGACTAAAACTAATGCTTTGTGGGCTACACACACACACACACACACACACACACACACACGCACGCACACACACACACACACACACACATGCATTAACATGCACATATGGCTGGCCCGGCTATTTAAACAAAAAAATAGCGGAGCTCGGATTACAACACATACAGATGGAGTGTGATGTAATTCTCTGCACAGTGGAACGCAATTACTCCACTTGTTTGCTATTAGTAATATAACTAAAGACACAAGTAACTAAAGTAGATAATGTTGTTCCTCGTGGTTAAGACCAGCATTACAAAAAACAAGAGGAGTGTCTGACCCTCCTCTCTACTCCTCCCACTACAGAATTCTAGGCTCATAAACCGTTCTCAAAGCCTCTCACCACGGCCAAATGCACAGTACATTTAGCATCTTTTCTGTGTGAAAACAATAATAGTTGTTCATTATATATAATACTTATCAGCAAGGTGCTTGTAATACTTGATGCAGTGTAGCTACTGATATCTGTGTCCATGCAGGGAACTCCAGACAGGGTCTGCGTTGTAAAGCCTGTAAGGTGGCGACTCACCTCTGGTGCTCCTCTGAACTCTCGCAGCAGCCCTGTAACGGCAAGGTAAGACCACTAGCATGACACACAGGCAGGAGTGGAGCATCTAGAAATCTAGATGCTTCATTATGTATTCATGATTATTTGTCAGAAATAATAATTGGTATTTGTCATAAATACATAGCACACAAGTATATAATAATAATAATAATAATAATAATAATACATTTTATTTTGGAGGCCTTTCTCCCACCCAAGGACATCTTGCATAGCAAATACATAGATATAAAACAGTTGTCTGAAATATACATACTATGGTAATAAACATCTGATCTGAGAAATATATACAAAATACAAAATAAAATAAAACAGTCAGTTGAGAGTGGAACAAAGCGTCAAATGTCATAGGCAACCTTGAAGAGGTGGGTTTTGAAGAGCTTAGCAAACGAGGTGACCGTGGTCATATACAGTATATGGAACCAAAGTTCTGACAAGTTGGGCATGCTTTGTTGAAAAACACCACTGAAATGGGTCTAGATTAGGTTGAGATGATGACCTTGGCATAGCTATAGAAAATAAAGTTATTAATGTAATTTTGTTATTTTCCCATTAGCCACGAGAGAGATCATTACAGCTAATGTCAGAACAGGCCTATAATTAAACCGTTTGTAACTGTGCATTTGTTTTTGGCTCAGTAAATAAAAGCCAGTCCAAGATTTACTCTTGGTTTCTTCCTTGATTCCTCCAACATTGTTTTTTTGTTGTTTTTTTCCTCTCTGCTATGATGTCTGTATAGAGCATACTGAGCTAGCTTCTTCTAGCTTCTTCTAGCTGAAGAACCAATGTGTTATTGTGTGCTGTGTAGTTGTAAAGCATTATGCAGTTCTCGTAAGAAGATTAGTGCCACAAAGTAGTTAAAGTGCAGTATCTGGAGTCCTGGGTGTGGAGGGGCAATGACAGAGATACCATTATCTATTACAAGTCAAAGAATACCATCGTAAAGATTTTGCTGCTGTGATTTTCAGGAAAACTATTAGATAGTGTTGCTTTAAAAATAGTCTCTAAAGTTGTTGGGTTTACATTGAGATGACAGAGACACATGGTTTGAAACATGAGTTATTGTACAGTATACTGTTGTATTTGTATTGTATAATGACAGCTCTGCATGGCGTGCTAACTCAAAGGGATCATTACATTAGCATTAGTTTTATAATCAGATTACTATTACTATTAATGTTGATATGACTATTGTTGCTGTAACTGCTATAGATTTCTCTATTCGTTCAGATGTTTTGGTCCTTGTCTCAAGAGTCCCACAGATTTTAGGCCAAATGTTTGCTGTATCAACAGCAGACCTAGTATCTTTACACTATTAAAAATGTTTGTAGCCATATGTACTCTATGTTATATGATGAATTACTTGGCTATATGGGAATTCTCTGGAGGCCAGGGAAAAATGCAGAATTAAACCGTGTCTGCTCTGTAATTGTTTCTCAGTTAGCGTTATCAGCAGTAATATTCTCAGCGTCGAACCCCAATGTTGTTAAAGCATCTTGAGGCAGAGACCTTTTCACAACTAACAAAGGAATAAAAGTGTAATTTGGCATTCCAAAACAGTGAGAGCGAAAGGGTACAAGCACTATAATTATCCACAGAGACCCAAAATGATTTTCCATTGTTCCCTTGACTGCTGCCTCCTTTCCAATTACCGACTTCGTTTTCTCCTTCTCTCTCCCCCTTTTCCCCCCTTTATTTCCCCCGTTCTTGTTCACTAGCAATTTCTCCCGCTAACGTCTGTATGTTATGTGTCCTTCCTTCCTTTGCAAGTCTTGTTGAAAATCAATATCTCCCTGGACCTGCTGTCCAGGCTAATTCTGTGTGAAATTCTGTGTGTTTGCGGTGCACACTGTCTCCCGAGAATATGACATGCCTGGTGTGTAGCCAAGCCATCGGCAGTGTCCTTGCTTAGCACTGCACACTCATCAAAACAAGGATTACTGCTCAGAAACTAGACAAAAGCCTGCTCTTATATATTTACATTTAGCCTACATATGGTGGCACATTAAGCATTTGCATGCAAGATAAAGTGCTTTAGGACAGACCTTCGATAACACAGTCAGCAGGTGTTTGTTGTTATTTGATCATTATTTGCTCATTGAGCCATCTCAACATGTAGAAAGAAGATAATTCGAGATAAAAACTAACTATGATTAATATATTTCTTTTCCCATTGGCTTAGTATTATTATTTTAGTTGTGTGCTATTATTATACAGCAGATCACATCTATATCTATAAACATGAGATCCTATCTTTGTAAACTCTTTCTATTTATAAAATAGAACATTGAGACAGAGCCTCTGTCACAAGTTGTGCAGTTAACTGTTAACAATGAGTCATCAAACATTTCTCTATAGCTGAACGAAGGAGCCCATAGAAACATCTTAGTCGGTTGTCTGCAGTTCTACAGTGACACCTCTGTGGTGACTAACTGCTGAGAGAAAATGTAATAGTTACGTAATATTTACAATTGCAACATTTAGCAGACACTTTCATCCAAAGCATTTGTCCACTGCATCAAATGATAATTAAGTGCAACTTCAGGGAAGTTTAAAAACCCATAGTAGTTCGTGGTATATTCCAGTATGGCAAATAATATATAATATAATAAAATATCAGTAATACTACTTAACCAGAGCAATGGCACAAAACAGGACACTGTATACAAAATATAATTAACATTCATGAATATGACGTGTGTCTTTACTGCATGTGTTCACCCAACCTGGCTCAATACTGTAGTATTTCTGTTTATACAAATCAAAGCAGTTCAAATGCCTTTTAGAAGTGTCACCTTCCTCCAGGGACAATATTACTGCTTTCTGAACTCATGAGAGAGAGAGAGGGAGAGAACAAGAGAGTTCCCCTACAAGGTCAGGCCTCACACATCATTTTATAGGGTCACAAGGTGACCCACAGTGGCCAATGAAATCGTCTTACTGCTAAAAGCTTCTGACAGCCAACATCTCCATCAACATCCTGATCTACAGTATCACACTCAGAAGGCCTAAAATACAATAATGGATGGTAAAATAAGTGAAAGAAAAAGCTCATATGACCCACTATCCCTTAGGATCTCAACTCGACTCATTTTATGATAGGATTTTGAAATTATGTTTTAAAGAATAAAACATTTTTTCAGAGTTTTTTGTGGTTGTACCACTTTTGTACCAAAAGTACCTGTAAAGTGGCTGTACCTAAAGTTTGAAAGACATTATTCTAATTTACTGTAACATACAGTGAGGTTTATGAAGAGCTTGTGAACAACAAATTGTCGAAGCATTATTTAGGCATTTAGGCGTAAAATGCACTTAGCTTTCACCGGTTTAATGTCATATCTATCCTGGTGCACCCTCTACGTATGTCCCTCACACATCCCACTGAGAAAGCTATTGTCAAATCTGTACCTCTCCTCTTCCTGCTCCTCTCCCTGCATCTCCCCTGGCCTATCAGAAAGGAGTTTTCAAACGCAACTTCAGCTCTCCTCTGCTGACCAGTGACGTGTTGGGTGTGGTCCGGGATCCAGCTGGAGCCCAAGGTGAGTTTACACAAATATATTCTCAGCCTCTTCCGCTCGTTAGCTGTACTATGCATTACTATGTCACACAAGTGACTCGTGCTGAACGTCTGATATATTTACCCCTGTAAGCATGTCAGCACTATCAAAAAGTGGGGTAATAGTTTTCCCCCGGCTGTTACCATTGTCATTCACAAGACTCTATATGTAATGTAGTTTTGCTCAATTTTGTAATTGAGATAATGTAGTTGGTCGTCATGGATGTCAATCAAAATACCACTCCTTTCAAGTAGGATGGTCTTGACGCAGTTAGCCAGCGCTGCGACCCAGACTATATGCAAGACTCACGCATGGGAGACTACCAGATCAGGATGAGTGGCTTACATGTTCTAGTGCTGTGGCATTTGGTTCTTAGTGTGTGTGTGTGTGTGTGTGTGTGTGTGTGACCAGTGTGTGTGTGTATGTGTGTGTGTGTGTGTGTGCAGTTTCATATCTCATGGTAGGTTATAGATTTAGCGATTCCTCTATTTACATGTAATCCCTTTCTTATGTATATGTATTATCTCTGTGTGTGTGTGTGTGTGTGTGTGTGCGTGCGTGCGTGCGTGCGTGTGCAGAGGCAGGTAAGGGTGCTGTTGACCCAGTGTATGAGGCATTACGTTATGGGACGTCGTTGGCAATGATGAGTCGCTCCACCTTTGGCAGTATCTCTGAATCCCCTTGTCACGAAGTAAACACACACACACACTCATAACTTAGACCAAGCATGTATTTTCCTCTGATGTATGTCATTCTCTTTTATACTGTAGGTCCAAAGACTGGAGGACAGATTAGACAGCCAACCAATAGAAGAGGAAAGCATTCCAGGAAGTTAGTATATAACACCTCCGATACATGACAGTTACAGCAACGTTTAAAATGAACTGGTGTTCAAGGTGAACTGGCGTTTAATGAAGCATTTTCTGTAAACGCCTTTCCATTAAGTGTCTAGTGAATATAAAGAGCCAACTTAAATTCACAATGTCAAGGCACCCCATTAGCACATGGAAGAGACAGCTATATTATAGAGGTGTTTTGTTGGTGGGTGTGTGTGCACTTGCAGTACATTTCCCTGATCTGTCCGCAGTCCTGGGAGACAAAATGATCTCTGCTAGTTCTGCTGCTGTCAGTAACCTTGCCTTTCACCTGCCTTCTGTCAGAATGACAAAGTCTCTCATTCTCACTATTATTCTCTCTCTTTATCTCTCTCTCTCTCTCTCTCTCTCTGTCTCTCTCTCTCTCTCTCTCTCTCTCTCTCTCTCTCTCTCTCTCTCTCTCTCTCTCTCTCTCTCTCACACACACACAATTCAATGTTATTCAATTACATTTGCTTTATTGGCATGAAAGTTCAAAGACAATTTTCACAACAACATAAACAAAATAGTCTGCCCAACAATTTGGACAATACACAAACATGAACATCACTCTAACATAACAGTTATACATAGAACATCCCACATCCCATTTCAGTATCTCTCTCCATATACATCTCGCTCTCACTCTTTGTGTGACCTCTCTCTCTCTCTGTGTATAATATTCTGTATGTCTCCCTCAGCTCTGACACCTCCTGAAAGTGAGAAGGCTGATTCGGAGGACAGAGTCAGTTTGAAGGTGCGTAGTCAACAGCCTCTTCCTCTCTTTCCTCCTCTCTTAACCCCTTGTTCCACTCTCTGCCCCGTGCGTCAGGTAGAGACTCTTTATTCTCACCCCCCCTTCCCACCTCCCCCGCCCCGCTCTCATTTGTCTCTACCCTCCCCCCTTTTCACCCCCCTTCACCCAGACTCCTAAGAGGATGGATGTGCACTCAATTCACACCTATGTGGCTCTCTACAAGTTCCTGCCTCAAGAGAAGAACGACTTGGAGCTACAGTCAGTTTTAAGCATGCCGCGCTGTATAACGTACTATCGTGTGCATGTGCGTCAATGCGTGCCGTTGGCTCGCCTGTGTGTGTTCATGAGTGTGAATTGGCTGCCTTCCCTCCATTAGTGCCGTCCGGCGGGGCGCACGTGTGAGCACGCTCGTACGTGCACGTGTGCGTGTGTGTGCACGAGAGGTTTGCGGTAGAATCAGGTGAGAGGAGGAGACTAGTGTGCCATCTGCCTCCGCAGCAGGGTGGAGGATTTGGGGAGGGGGGTTGTAAAGGTTAGGGCTGGGGATGGGGGAGGGGCCTGACAGAGGAGTCAGGAAGGACACGCTACCATGATGACAGCATGTTTGTGTGTGATGGAGACAAGAAGATATACAGTGAATGTATACAGTATACAATGTATACAATGTATATGTATATATATGTTTACAGCCGTGGACTGATTACTGAAGCAGTTTCTCTGGTCTTTAAAAAAAAGAAATGTTATTTATATGTACAGAATTATTTTATTTTTGTTATATATTTTTACATTGACAGCATATGTATACTGTTCATTTCTTAATGTTTTCCATGGCTATACTGTATACATATTACATTAATATGGTCAAATATAGGCTATAATCTGGGGTTCAAATAATACATTATTAAATCTCACAACAAACAGGAGACCAGGGAGAAACAATCAGGGGAAAACAAGGAAATAGCAATACTCTCCACTCTTTACCAACTGCCATCGGCCTTGCTTGAGTGGCCAACAGTAGGAACTGGCAGATATCCTGCATGCACATTCAGTCAGCTTTTTCCTTTGAAAATACAAGTGTGAAATGTATTGCTGTAATTGTATGTATGGAATTACTGCCTTTTATTTGACCTGCCATTTAATTCTGCACAGACCTGGTGATCGGGTTCAAGTCACAGATGACTCCAATGAAGACTGGTGGAAGGTAGGGCCTTCACAATAAACATGTATCCTAACACTTAACATTTATCTTACCTATCAATGGCTTCCGTTAAGTTACCTTTCCCGGTTCAGTGAAGTGCACATTATCTAGAATCAATTTCCCCCCAAATTGTCCAAGATAGAATTGTTTACAGACAACTGAGAGTAACACTGAGCCTGGATACTAGCAGATGTGGGTGTTTATCTGAGGTATTTAGCATGAATAGATGAGAGGAGCTGATTCAAGAGGGACGCTCTTAACCTTTACTTGCTAATGGACAACAGATGAATATCTGCATAACAAAAAACAAGCCAATGTGACAATTCAGTGTAATATAAACACTGGCACTGCGTTACATTAAACCAATATAATCATGTGCAACATCCAAACTCGTATTCTGTGCTAGATACCCAGTCAATTATTGGAACGGAAGATTGTTATTCCTGGCGGTTTAGTGATATGTCTGATATTTGGCTTTCGTTGTGCATTCATTGGAATTCACGAGCTACTGTGTTGTTTCATCTGTCTGAGCATTTGGCAGGTTAAATGTTGACTGTTGAGTTCTTAATGCAGTAAAAGCTTAAAACAGTAAACACAGCACACACTTTTGCAGTTACAAGGAAAGAGTAAGCCAAGCTAAGCAAAGTTAACGTCGCTTTCAATTATAGCCATTGCTTTAAATTCATGCGGGCAGAAAACAATGAAATGCAGCAGTTCATTTCCAATAGCAAAGTATCTTGAGCATCTGTGTGTTTCTGTGTGTGTGTGTGTGTGTGTGTGTGTGTGTGTGTGTGTGTGTGTGTCTGTGTGTGTATGCGTGTGTGTGTGTGTGTGTGTGTGTGCGTGTGTGTGCGTGTTCCAGGGCAAAAGCAAAGACAAGGTGGGATTCTTTCCAGCTAACTTCGTCCAGCGGGTCCGTCCTGGTGAGCGGGTGTGGAAGGTCACCGCTGGTTTCCAAGGCAACCGAGACAAAGGACAGATGACTGTGAAAGAAGGGCAGGTAAACATTCCAAACAACACACACACACACACACACACACACACACACACACACACACACACACACACACACACACACACACAATAACAACACAACAACTTGACAGACTGAGGGGCATAGACTTCTATATCACACGAAGTGGCTAGG
>JAODUE010025554.1:3897-22709 GCA_027564755.1 Amblyopsis hoosieri
GTAATTTAGAAACAATATTTATTGCTTAAGAGTCCCTTTGTTTTCAATGTATTCAATAACATTTGCTCCTAAACGGCAATAAATTGATTGTCTGTGTGTACTGTATGTGTGTGAGTGTGTGTTTGTTGTGTGGAGAGCACCATCTCTCTGTGAAAAACATATTTGAGTAGCTTTTGTAATGTGTGATATGTCTTTGCTTTTACAATAATATTACAATATTTACCTTTCTCGCACATGCAAGAAGGACATTAATGTATATGTACCACTTGCTATACTAATATCTTCTCCATTGTCTAGACAAACTTCATGGTTTACCACAGGTGAAGCTAGTTCAAGGTTAATCAACATCAACATTGGTCCTTCAAGAAAAGTGGCGTTTTATTATTGTAAACCACACAACACGATGGATGTGCCTCTGGCTCCAGGTAGACAGTGGGCCATCACTTAGATGTCTAACAATCAAGACATATGTAATTTTCTTTATGAAAACACATTCTCCTCAGGCTTCCATCACTCTCAGCAGCCTGTCGGTAGTTCATTCATACTTCATTTTCATTCAGCGGATTTATGTTGTTATGTATACATATCTTTTTCCAGTTGTAAATTATTTATAGCTTGTTTGAAATGTAATGCAACAATCCCCTGTTTGCAACAATCCGACCCGCTGTCTTGTTTGCAACAATCTGACCCGCTCTCTTGTTTGAAACAATCTGACCCGCTGTCATGTTTGAAACAGATCCAGTTGGCAGCCAACCAACTACAAGCCGGCTGTGAAGCCATCATCAGCCTCACATAAAGTTTCCCAGCGCTACTGTTATCACCCCGCTGCATGAAAAGGCTCATTAAACAAATTAAATGTAGCTTTTACAAGTTATTTCCTGTCATTTAAACTATTACACAATTATTTACACTTTGATTTTAAAACAAAATGATGGGATGCAATCTGAAGAACACTATAATGTCCACTAAGATTGTTTGCCAGAACCTACTTAACAAAAAGGGTCATGTTGCTCTGGATGGGTTTCCAAGGATAAGGAGGGTCTATATTAGATGCAGACCCAGGCTGGAGCCTGGTATGACACATGATGCAAACCGCAGAGAAACAGCCAGTATAATTTGCACTTATGTATAATACATACATTTTTACATCGTCACCTTAGTCGCCCCCCCCCCACAGGGACCAATATTACTGCCCCAGCCCACAACTGGGCCTGTTAAGAGGGCATGAGATGCTAGAGGTGCGTTCAGCATTGGCAAACAGTGGAGAATGTTCGTGATGAACATGTTTGCTTTGAACTTGAATTTGTGTACACATTCCAAAAATAAAACATATATATGATCAAATATTATGGTTTAAACTGTCACCCTTCGTCCAGCTTCAACGTGTGTTCGCCAAGAACTACCTCCTCAAACCGAACATATATGTTCGCCAATTCTGAACACACCTCAGGTTATATGCCAGGTTTCCTTCCAGCCCGCCTCATCCCAGTCCAAACGCGGTGCCACAGTGGTTTCGTCCCACCCTGGTTAATCCCAAACGTTACAGCATAAACTCAAAGTCACCTAATCCTTTTACCGTAGCGAGATGTGCTAATTCGCTAAAGGGGGGGAAGGGGGGGGGGGTTGCGGTAATTGTACAGCTACAGCTGTGAACAAGCACGAAAAACGCATCGGAAGAATGGAGTCAAAAAAGAAAGAGAAAGAATGACAGAAAGGGTAGGCTACAGATGAAAGGGCTAGTGAATGAGGGAAAGGCGTGTTTTCCGCGGAGGCCCCGTGCGGTGGCTGGAGACGGCTGACGGATGGAGCTTTTAATTGACTCTGGTGGCGTGGGACGACCATCAAAAGCGGCTGATGCAAAACAACTAGAGGCTTTTGTTTCTGACAGAAGGGGATCCGTTAGAGCAAATAATAGACCAGGGCTGCCGATCTCCCTCTGCCCTGCGTACTGCTAGCTGTGGATGCACACACCCAGGTGTTTTTCTAACTGATCCTCCTGCTGTTATTGTTCTTAGCTGTTCCTCAATAGTCCCTCAATAACCTTCCAGATCCAAATAATGAATTCCTAATTATATTGAAGCCTTGGGACATCTTTCAAAAGTTATGCTTGCTAGATTAATTTAGTAGTATTATGCTTATAGGCATCAAGCTAATTAATTCATAGTTTTTAGAGGTGTTTGGGAAATGTGTTAATATTTTGAATGTTTATTTCACCTTCTTTAATGCTTTGCTTTCATCTGGCTTCTATTATCATGATGATGTTCCTAGAACTGCATAATGTTTTTTTGTTTGTAGAAAAAAAAGTTCTTTCTATTATGCATTTGGGGAAACAAGCAATACAACATAACTACACAACACAGCAAGCAGATAGCACAACGCGACAAGTCGTGACACAGCATTTCAACAGGACACAGCAGGCCAGATAAAAGAGGCAACTATAAACAGCTCAGAAGGAAAATAGTTAGGCTTGGCCTACTGTATACTGAGGATAATGTAAAAGAACATCCCAGGGCACAACAGTGATGAGTGAGGCTGTGTTATGCAACCACATCCACACAAGAGATGCTGCCGACTCAAGGAATTAGTTCCTCAAATTTATTTATTCATTTTCTCAAAGAGGCAATTTAACGGCTGACTTAATCCATCTTTGTGATGTCGCTGCAATGCCGGTTGCCCTGTGTGACATTGGCTGTGTATTTGAGCCACAGATAAATATCCATAGCCAGAAATATTGGCGTTAACGCAGACTAAAGCAGCAGGAGAGAGACGAGAGGAGGGGAGGGCCACAGATGCTTAACCTGGCAATCTCTGTTTCAATCTGCAGCCGTATATTGGCCACTTTGCAGACAGGCACGTTTTTCCCAGACGTCGGCAGTGTCTGAGTAATGAGAAGTGGTTTTGAGAGGGGATTTTCTTATGGGTGCTCAACCTGCACTGATCCATCCAAGGGGTTTGATAGGCCAGACAGGCAATCGGGCTAGCCAAATAAGAGAAGCGTTCATAGCTTGGCATCACTGGCTGTGGGGTGACTGTAACTGCATGCCTGGACAACTTAGGTGCTGCAGTGCATACTGTTAGAGAAGAGAAATTCAGCTCAGGCAGATTGGAGGTCATTATAACCTCAGACGTGACAGTTGAGTGTCATTTGGTGACATCTGCGGTAAGAGGGAGGTAAGTGGAGTTGCAGTTTCTCAGTATTTCCCATCCCTTCAGAACCAAACATAGTTCCGTGTGTGAAGTCAGTGTGTGAGCCTCACAACCGCAATAGCAAACCAAAATAGAGACAAAGTTTTACTGCTAATGGTGTCTTTGAAAAATGTATACCGGTAAATTAAATAGCTTCTACTACCATAAGTCTCTTTGGTGGACCAACCATGCTGTCGGATGTTAACATTTATTTTTCCAGAAATGTCACACCAGAGGTGCGTTCAGAATTGGCAGTGGCGAACGTTCATGACGAACGATGTGTGTAAACATTCCAAAAATATTAGATATAAACTGCCACCCTTCGTCCAACTTCAACGTGTGTTTGCCGAGAACTACAGTACCTCCTCAGGTCGTCTGCTTTTGTTAGCAAACCTTTGCAGCGAACACACAATACAAACGCAAAACGGTTTAAATATGTTTGTAAACGTTCGCAAACGTTTGCTATGTTCGCCAATTCTGAACGCACCTCTAGATTTGATATTGAAGTTAGCAAGCGTTCTCGGGTATGACTGACCCTGCCTTTAAGTAAACCAGGCAGGCATCTGCAAACCTCTACCCCAAAATGAACCACCCAACTGTCTCTTTAATATCTTCTCCTCCTCCACTCCAGCCCTCAACTTCCTCCTCCTCTAATCACCACAGAACAAGGGGGAGGTGTTGTTGTGTAAAAGTTTTGTCGGAACAACCTACCCATTAATGGGCAAATAAAATGTTTGTGTATTCTTCAAGTGCCCTGGGACTCCTTCTCTGCTAAAGCCCATATCAGGACACGGCCCCGCTGCGTAGGTGACCCAATTACGCACAGAAAAGTGTCTTGTGTGAATTAACTCTGGCACCATCTGCGATGACAGAACCGGTTTTTATGTATATTGGTGCATGCGGGGAAAGCCTTTGTACTGTGTGTGCCTCATTACTTTTTTTCCTCTGACATTTCTTTTTTGTTTACCTCGATATTTACAGCACAGAATAAAATAAACTTCCCCATGTTTGGTCTTCATTAGGAGATGTTTTTGTTGATTTTTTGTTGTTGTAACTATAATGAAGGAATGTCTAAAACTCTCTGTTCGAGCCTTAAGATTCCCACAATTGTGTCAGTGTGTTCAGAAACAATACTGTAACCCACAACCATTCACACATTGGCACGTCTTTATACATCTTTTGGATGTAAAGGTAAACACATGCACCGACTTGAGCCTAATTGTCTTTTTTGCATCAAATCAGAGGACGTGAAAGTCACATAGCTCATTTTTGCAGCTGTTCAAAGAAAATGCATCTTTCCCTCTCCGTCTTACTTCCGCTGACACACATACTGTTACACAAGAACATTCTTCGGCTACCTCCTGGCAGACGAATGGAGACAGACTCGATGGAGAAATGTAGCAGCCGGCATCTCTCCACAACGAGGCCTAACTTGACAGACAAATTACAAGCACCGACCACACACACACTAATCACACACTCTTCACGTTAAAACACACTTCCATCCCACACTCATGACACAGAACAGTGTGCATTGTCTCATGCTCAAATACAATTTTATTGAATTATTATTTAAGGTCCCCTGTATTTCCCACGCACAACGGATGTAATGCGATTCAACGTAGCCCACGGCATGGCTCCACCTGCCTTCTCTCAGATGTTGTGCATGATGAGTTCAATCTCTCTGTGTTTTTGACAAAATACAGGATAGACTTTACATTGCCAAATGAAAATGCTAACTATAACATGCAAATACAAGCGTAAAAATTCTAGGCATATTTTTCTTCAGTTCAGTATTGATGTTGTGGTTTGTTGTTTTTGTAGGGCTGGGGAAAAGTGTGTGTGGGGGGGCGCATCTTGAAAGAGCTCTGAAATGAATGTTGGGTATGGACCTGGTAAGTAAGGATGTCGCTCAAAAATAGAAGACTTTCCCTATTGGGAAAGTGAATGCAGGTTTTCACATAAGGCCATCTCTGCCACCACCAATGCGTCTTCAAGACAGGCCTTTCAAACTAGAACATTTTTATACACTGTATTTTGTCTCACAAAGTGCACTGTTGATCTCTGTAGCCGTTTTCACGTCGAAGCAGAATCTTTGCTAGCAGCAAGCTAACACTTGGGCACACATACAGCCCACTGTGTCAGCTGCTGCCGACGGGGACATCTGTCTTCAAGATTATGCAGTATGGAACCAGTTCCAAAAGCGAGATCATCTCAGACAAAAAATAAAAAGAAAAGGGAAATAGCATCACACTCAAAGTCAATTTTTGTGCATGCCGATGTTACACTCAACAAAATGTATTCAATGCCTGCAAACAATTGATTAATAATACATTGCATTTAGCATAAACATAATATGACAAATAAATCAGTGGTTCAAAGAGATATCGATTTCCATTGGCCGAAGTTCTCAATGCGTTCCTCTAACATTCTCCCTTCACACCCTTACAAGTCTACACACTAATAGAGGCATACAGAAGTGCTCACACACAAGTGCGCGCACACACACACACACGCACGCACACACACACACGCACGCACACCGCCAAAGAAACTCGCATGCACATACAAACATACAGTACATAGGCACGCACTTTCAAATAATGTTATGCAAGCACTCACGCACAAACTCAGACATAATATCACGCAGCTACCGAGATGCACACACTGTAAATGAAAAGAAATATGCGCATACACACCTCCCTGCAAACCCAACACGCTCTAGCAACAATTTGCAGTTGGGCAGCAGCAATAGGCAAAACAAACACCTCTCAATGCCTTACTCCCGCCTTATTGGCCACATGACAATGCTTTTTTTGTTCATGCACATTTCTGTGGCATACGTTGAAGAGATGTCTACTTTATTTTTTCGAGTGCTTCCCTAAAGACATTCACAGTGAAAACTTTTGTCGACGGGCCCAAGCTGTAGTCTAGAGTAGCCTACTGTACCATCCTTGTTAGCATGTTGGTCTCTCCTCAGGTTTTGTTGAGTCTGGCATCAATTCATAAATTACTCCATACAGTAAACATTTGTAATGATGATTCCTGTGTTGGGTGGAGCCAACGGCCAATGACAACATGGACATTTTTATTTATATCTATGCACTCTCTGACTAAACTCACTAGGAAATGGTTGCAGAGACTGATAACTACGTCGTCAACAAGTTAAGAAAATGCTATAAGCCTAGCTCTAAGGTTAAGAACTGTTAGGAAGTGTTAGTGTTACTCTAAGCATCACTATTGTGTTACTTTAAGCATCATTATTGAGGCTACTAGCCTCAATAATGTCAGTCAAACTGTACTTGTGAGAGGTGTATGTTGTCCTCTAGTCTCAGCCTCTTCCATTCATTAGCACTACGTCATAAGCAACTCTGTGCTGAACGTCTGATGCATATACTGTACCCCTATAAGCTTGACACTTGTCAGGAAGTAATAATACTAATACTAATCTTTACAAGCCCTGTAAACAGCCGGAGTCCTGTTTCCAACTAATTCCACATTGCAAGTTTTACTTCAGACTTGGTCATTCAGTTACATAGTTGGTCGTCCTGCATGCCAATCAAAATACTTCACTTGTCAAGTAGGCGGGTACTGATGCAGTTAGCCAGCACTGTGTACCATATTTTAAAGGCTGGCTCTGCGAGGTTTGTCATCCAGTAACAGTGTTGGGCATAATTGAACCAACCTGTCCAATCATCTGGTTTGAGAGGCTGCAATGTTTTCACTTTGGCTGATTGTTGTCTCATAAGGTTCATTATTGTTCCAATGAAGAGGATTCAATTCTAAAAGGAGCTAGCTGCACAGGCTGTAATTTTTTTGGAAGGAGTAATATGTAAATAGTAACGTATTACTATAACTTGCCCAATAACTGTACACCTGTACAGTTCAGTTTGGTTGCAAATTCTTAGCAGGTTTGTGTCAATGACTAGTTAATGTACACGTGTCAATTAGCTGTTATACAATTCCTGCAAAGAGGTAGCCCAATATAGATGAATCACGCAAACTGGGTTGGAATCACATTAGAAGACAGAACCTCTCACAGTGCAATGAAATGTCCAGGGCATTAATGAGCAGGTTACTATATGAAACTAATTATGCACCTTTATACCTTTACACCTACGTCGATGTGGTTCATTCTATACATCCTGCCTGCTTGTGAAAGATCTTTGTTAACCTTGTCCTGGGTAGTAACACATCATACAGAACATTTGTACACATTGAAACAACAATGTTATTTCTCTCATTTACTGTTATCTCTCTCTCTCTCTCTCTCTCTCTCTCTCTCTCTCTGTGTGTTATTCTCATGATGTTTTTATCTCTGTCTGTCCTCACAGCCTCAGTGGACACTGTCGAGTCAAAGAAAGTAAGTAACTAAAGTAGGGCTGAATCCTAAAGCCCCAGAGCTGATGGGACTTACAGGCTCAATCCAATCACCCTGCATGGTGTTAGTTTCTCTCTCTCTCTCTCTCTCTCTCTCCCTCTCTCTCTCCCTCTCCCTCTCTCTCTCTCTCTCTCTCTTCCTTGTTGTTTCCCGAGGTCTGCTTATAGATAGAGCAAGCGTATATTATTTACATAAACAGGGATAGTGTTTGAGGCACTGGATTTGAAAACAAGGACAAATGTGTTGTGAATCAGCAAATCCATGGAACTGCGGAGACACGCAGAAACTCACACATGATGGACATTCACAGATGGAATTTTAGATAGACTTGACTGTAATACACATATGCAGATGCATGCAAACACATACAAATATGATTCAGACATTCTCGTAAGCTCTCTCTCTCTCTCTCTCCCTCTCTCTCTCTCACACTATTCCCATATGCCTGCTCTGAAAGATTAATCCTTCTAGATGAATAAACATGACGCAAATGTGTTTTAGTGTTTCCAACATAAAGCAAACTATGTCAGGTTATTTATTCATGTATATAGATGATATAATGTAATATATATTAGCCCTAAGTGAATAATGAAGTGGCCATTCATTAGCTTAACAGCATGTTGCATTTACCTACCTTGGTTAGTATCGCATTGTGTCCATTGTGTTAGTTACACACACATACATAAACACACACACACACATTCACACCTTAATTGTCCAACATTTTAAAGCTCAGCCGAGCCGCTACGAGATGCCATGAAACACTTGGCAGAACCCTGTTGCTGACCTTTTCATGGCTGCTTTAACTGGCAGGACAATGGCAGCCTTAATGGGCAACCTGACCCATGTAACCAGGCAACACTGCCTCTGATGGGAACTCAGGCCTGGCCATCGAGGGTTTCTCCCCAGTGAAGGTGTGGACCTGTGTGTTTGTGTATGACAGTATCTGTCTGTCTGTCTGTCTTTATATGTCTGTCTTTATATGTCTGTCTGCATGTGTTTGTCTGTATGTCTGTGTGTATATGTCTGCGTGTGTTTGTCTGTCTGTCTGTCTGTCTGTCTTTATGTCTGTCTGTCTGTCTGTCTTTATATGTCTGTATGTGAATGTCTGTCTGTCTTTATGTGTCTTTATGTGTGTATGTCTTTATATGTCTGTATATATATTAGCCTTTATATGTCTGTATATATTTGTATGTCTGTCTGTACATGTAGGTATGTGTGTACAGTATGTCTGTGTGCATCTGTGTATGTCTGCATGTGTGTGTGCATATATGTGTGCCTCTGTGTGTGTGTGTGTGTGTGTGTGTGTCTGTGTGCATCTGTGTATGTCTGCATGTGTGTGTGCATATATGTGTGCCTCTGTGTGTGACAGTGTGTGTCTGTGTGTGTGTGTCTGTGTGCATCTGCGTATGTCTGCATGAGTGTGTGTGCGTATCTGCGTGTGCCTGTGTGTGTGTGACGGTGTGTGTCTGTGTACAGTATGTCTGTGTGTGTGTCTGTGTGTGTGTGCACATCTGTGTATGTCTGCATGTGTTTGTGTGCCTGTTCACGTGCACATGTCATTGTGTGCAGTTCCGGGGGGCCTGAAGCACCTGCAATGTCCTGCAGAAGTGTTAATGAGTTTGTCTGAGTTGCTGAAAGCCCCACGCTGGCCCCAGTGCAGGATTCTCTGCTTCAGTCAAGTCAAGCATGGCTCAGCCGGCTCACATATGCGACACAAAACCAGTGTGGTCACAGCTCCTGCCTTATCCCAGCGCGACGTATTTCCTTTCATGTTTGCGATACAAAGGGATTGGGTGCTAGCTAGAAGACATGAGCATCTGCACCGGGATGATAATTCAGTTCTGTCCCCCCCGGTTCCGTTTTGGTCCTGCAAATCTACGTGTTCCAACATGTTACGGCGGAAGGAGGGAGAGCCACGAGCCAGGCCTGGGAGACTGACACGAAAGACAGACATTTTAGGTGCCAAGATGAGAAAGCTATAAATAAAGCATAAAGCTAGATGACACTGCTGTGCTATCTAGCCATAACCAGGAGACATAACTGCAAATCTAATTTAATTAAAGGTAAAGTCAGCTATTGCAAGCTATATGTAAGCTAACACACGTTCTGTCAAATTCAACAAATATCTCCTCGCATTTCGCTAGTTTACTGTTCTCTGTGCGTGTTGAAGAAATAATTGGATACTTCTACAGAGCCCTGGCTCCGTAAATAGTAACATAAACAAAGTAGCGAACACCGCTCATACACGATTTGCTTCGCCATGCATTTCGACATGCGAGGCGCCGCCTCGGTGGACCATCTCAAAGTTACCAAGAATGACCCTGCTGCCTTAATGTAATGATTTCAAACAATATGCAAAGTCTTGAAGGTGAGCTGTGTTCTATACTTGACCTCTTGTGTTAAGAAATACCTTGTTAGATGGCTTCATGACATTTAAAGCGGTAATGTTAGTAGGTAGGTATGTATACATTAAAACAACTGTCAATAGCATGTATGATATCTTAACCATTAGTTGATGCTTTAAGGAATTATTATAACTGAATAAGTTAAAGTATAAATATATGTTTATTTATGCAATAGAATTGTTAAGTGTTACCAATAATTCTCTATTGGCTGTTCTCAGGGTGGCTATTGTATCCAGATGGCAGTGCAACCCCCGATAATCTAAATAATCTTGAAAGTTTGTCTACATGTGCGAGGCATGAGAACAAGGAATACAGCTAAGCATCACTAAAGTTAAAGTACATCTTAACAGAACGTCCTACTGTTCAACATAAAATAGAATACTTACAGTACAATCTATAATTGGTTTGGTAACAAAATCCCGATTGCATTTTAAGATGTGTTTGGTTGCTCCAGGCGGGCATGCACATGGCCTGCGGTTGTGAGGCCCATTAGACAAACTGCCAAAATCTCTGAAACAAAGCTGGAGGCGGCTTATGAGCGATGAGCATTCATTACTCTGGCAACAGCTGTACTGACTATTCCTGCAGTCTGCATGCCAATTGCAGGAGCAGTCAAAGCTTGGGGCATCAGTGGTACTGGACTTTTTGTTGTTCCCGTCATTAACACCCCTGTAGCGATCCTGATGTTTAATCTGCATCTTTTTTATGACCCATTGGACTTGTCAATCGTAGAAGAAATGTTCACTATTTTCAAAATGTTATTTGTATTTTATGTACGCCAGGTATATCTGAAGTAAATTTATTTGGGATGGTTGATTTGATGAAACTGCGATTTCTGACACGATCGCTACAATTTGAGTGAGCATTTGTTTTTTTCTATAATTCATGATCTCTCTCTCTCTCTTTCTCTCTCTCTCTCTCTCTCTCTCTCGCTCTCACCTTAGCTCACATAGTTCTATGAGCAGATGTCATCTGGGTCAATTATGAAACCAAATGAGGGGGACTCAATTCTCACTTCTTGATTGCGGCTGTCTGACACCATAAAGCGACACCATATATCTGAAGTAAATTTATTTGGGATGGTTGATTTGATGAAACTGCGATTTCTGACACGATCGCTACAATTTGAGTGAGCATTTGTTTTTTTCTATAATTCATGATCTCTCTCTCTCTCTTTCTCTCTCTCTCTCTCTCTCTCTCTCGCTCTCACCTTAGCTCACATAGTTCTATGAGCAGATGTCATCTGGGTCAATTATGAAACCAAATGAGGGGGACTCAATTCTCACTTCTTGATTGCGGCTGTCTGACACCATAAAGCGAAGAGTCATTCGGGGGTGAACGGGGGACCAGACAGCTTGCTAACCGGCGTGTTTGATTACGTGCCTGCCTCCCTCCTCCTCGTCATCCTGCACTAACACCGACACATCACACGCTATGACTACAAAGCCATTCACAACACCCTGTGGATTTTGCTGTGAAATGTCCACGTTTTTTCCCAGGTTTTCGTCGTTGGCTCGGCAGTGACTCACTGCAGGGTGCCGGTTTACAGGAATAAGTGACATGATCAATTTGTGGACCAACTGACTCGTTCAGTGCCTACATAAATCATATCAGCATTGACAGTTGTATGGCTGCCCTCCAGAATGACGAGCTGCCAATCAGCGTAGCGTGACAGACATCAGAGAGCAGGAATATAGTCACACAGGCAGCCAGTGGTACAGAGTTCAAAAGGGAGGCTGTTACACTGATTAAAATGGTTATAATGCTTTTGAAATGGAAATGCAATGTGATTGCTTCTGTTTTACTTCCCCATCAGGTACAATATGCAAATAAGTGAGCAATATTGTCACCGTTTTCTGCTCATTACGTTATTGTTTTGCTTCAGCTCTGAAGTGGTTCTTCTGTTTTGTCTCTTTTGATTAAATGTAATTGTTTTTAGGGATACAATTGTAATCACATTGTCAGGAAAATATTCTGTTTTATGCTGCATTTTTAGAGTAATAATATTTACTTGAGACTGCTGAATAATAAGGTGTGAATAATGCAGAAACTTGTAAACTGACACAATAGCAGAACATCAACAGGTTCCTTAAAGAAATGATGATATAGTGTATTAAAAAGGACTTCTTGCCAGCTGAATGAATATGTACTCGTTCCACTTTCAATGTCAGATAGTAGCTGGTGGAGATAATTATAAACACACATTTAAGATTCCCATTGTATGTTCCTAGTGTAGATAATTCAGTGGGGCAAGGTGACCCCCAATATATTTAAGCAGCACACTATATCTACAGAATATACCAATATTTTGACTTAAAGGCAAAAGAAGAAGAAAAAACAGGCTAAATCACTGATACAGAAATGCGACTGATCTCACTTCTCAATTCTACAGATCATAAGTGTGGAGCAGACTGCCAGGTCATACTTGCTGCCAGTGTGGATTGTTATTTATAGGCGTCCCAGTCGGCATTTAAACCCGTCATGGGCCATTTATATATCTGAGAATTAATCTGAACTGACTCCTTGCTTTTTAGCATCATTAGCAGAATTAGTTTTCTATCCAGTATAACACAATTTGCAGGAACGTTGCAAGGCCATATGAGCAACATAATGGGCCCTATCTTACACCCGGCCCAATGCGGTGCAAAGCTGTCTTTGCTAGTTTCAGACCGACGCAGTTGTCATTTCCCCATCCAGTGCCCAGGTTTTTTAATGGATGGCAAATGCACTTGTGCTCTTTTGAGCGCCCGTGGGTGTGTTGGTCTTAACATGAGATGTGTTCTAGCGCAGTCAGCACGCGGCACATTATAATCAATATCAATATAATATTACTTATGGCGTGTGCACAACGGATATACACTTAAAGTTGTTACACACACAGGGACGTGCATGAACGAGCAAATTACTACAAATTAAAAGAATACAATACAAAGGCACAGTTAGCCAGATACATAACACTGACTGTATGGATGATCTTCTGTATTGTATACGTAAAAGCCATCTGATTCTCATTGTCTCATTCTCACTGCTATTAACAATGTAAGTCACACAAATTGACTCGGCATTGAGAGTTTCTCCAAGAGTTTCTGTTCTTGCTAAACCACTTAATTATAGCTCTGGCTCTTTCCGAGTATCGAAGGACGAAAACACGATTAGTTCTCCTCGGTTAAAGAGGTCAACACACAGGCATGCTCTTCACCTGCAGGGTGAGTGCTTATTTCAGACTTATTGGACATAAATGAGCCAAATAAAATGCATTTAGAAATTAGTTGGACCTACCGAATTGAGTGGTGCTCTGAATGTATCTTGCCATGCAAAAAAGAAAAGCTATAACATCTTCATTTATTATGTGCACAATATTTTAAATTATTAACGCATATATTTTGTTTTCCTTCTCTCTTTCAACTGATTTCTTTTTCATCATAAGTGTAGGTGTACATTTCTTAACTGCCATCTTCCCCTCAAGAAGAAGACAAATGAGGACCCTACACAAAACCAGCCATCAAAAAAACAATCAACGTGTGCTACAGACATTTGATACACTCCAAATATGATACCAATGATTCAAACCTCAACGCGTCACAGTTTAAAGTGATTATGATTATTAAACCTCTAGGATAATGGGTTTTGAAAATCCCACCTGATGACTGTGTCGGCAGACTGTCTAGTAAAGATTATTAACAATTACATGCCGTTTGCACCCCAGCCCACACCACCAACATGCCAGATGGTAGAATTAGCCGTACCGTGATGGAATAAGTGGTGGTAAATTATCACATAGATAATACTGTCATGTAATGTTAGCATTTTGATAAAATGCTAATGAATGTCTGCAGGAAAAAAAAAACGTGTGATTTACTTCCTTATAGTATATTATCGACTCTATATGACTTTCTAAGCACCAGCATCTCAGACCAAAACCAAAGCTTTGTGAACCACACACACACACACGCACACGCACACGCACACGCACGCACAGCCGCCCCGGCTATGGACACGATAAGGCGTTTGGATGACAACACACAGAGGGAGTAAGATGTCATTCTCTGATCAGGATGACATCATATTTCACTATATATTTACACATAAAATAATTGTTTTGCTGCTATAATAATGTCTAAAATATTGTATCCAATAGTGTACCTTTAATGCCTCAGCTATTCTACCTCCATAAAATACGTAAGACCTCACATTTACGATATGCCATTGTGGGGCGTGTTGATATAGATAAATTATGCAGTGGTCTTGAGGCCGACCATTGCAAGACTTGTGTGTTGTGTAATCTCATTTTGCCATACTTGTACTCTAGTCTAGTCTCGGTCTCGGAAGTGGATCTTTATGATCATTTTGAGATGTGCCTATGGTTTGCATGTTCCACACTCTATCTTAAGTGTTTCCTGCAGTGAGACTTGCACTGGTCTGATCTCGGTCATGACTTGGTTCTGTTTAGGTTGTCTTGACTACAACACTAGGATATACTGTATTTAAATTATTATACAGTATATTAAATTAGATGCTAGAATAATTTGACCTTGCATAACATTAACTTCAGAACATATGCTACCAGTAAAGACATCAATCGGCCTCATGGTTCATCGCAGACCGCAATAGATTTAATGAAAGTTATTTAATTTGAATATCAAATTTTGTCCAGCTGTTGAAGAGTAATGGATGCATAAAATCACAATAGCATTTACAAAGGTTACCGTGGTGTTTAGGGGAGCTATATCTGGCCTGAAATTACTTTAACATTAAAAACACATAATTTAGTTTGATGCTAAGTAGTGCATGACCAGTGTTGGGCAAGTTACTCAGGAATTGTAATAAGTTACTAGTTACTTACTACTCCTTCAAAAAGTAATAATATTACTTTACTTATTGCTGGGTATTAAAAGTAATTAGTTACGTTACTAGTTACATTACTATATTACTTTCACAATCACTACCCTGCCTTGCCCCTTCCGAAAAATGACAATCCCCTTCATTGGAACAATAATGAAGCTTAGGAGTCAACAATCAGCCAAAGTGAAAACATTGCAGCCTCTCAAACCAGATGATTGACAGGTTGGTTTAATTAGCCTACCCCAAGTTAGCTAGGACCAGAAATCCCATTCTTGTAACAAAGTAACTATTAGATACTTGGATTAGTAATGGTAATAGTATTACTGTTTTGGAAATAGTTACACTACTAGTTACTGAAAAAGTAATACTATTACAGTAACTATAGTAACTAGTTACTATTACACTGTACATGACACACTTAAAGGTGAATAGAGATGTAAATTGAACTCAAGAAGGGGCCCTACCCAACACGAAGCAGTGCCTTTGACTGTTTCATCAGAGCGTCCGTGAGCGCGTTGATATTAAAATGAGGTGTGGTCAAACGCATTGCTGGAGTATTGATATCTTGAGGCGACGTAAAGCAATTGCACGATTTACCAAAAAAGAAAAACCCTGGTCTGAAGTCAATGGCGCAGTATTTCATTGTTATTTTAACAGCGCATTATCAAGATAGTAGTCTACAGTAATATGCTTCTATAGGCGGGTGCACAATGCGCATACACTGCTTATTATACCCATGGAAGCGCAGAAGCCGAGCGCACAAAAAAGTTTAAAGATTACAATGTGAAAGACTATCAGTGGGAACATTAATATATTCCAGGGAGCTTTGATGGAATCCTGCTGTTGCCGTAGATGGTCTGCTTGCATTCTGTCGCTTTGCACACAAGCAGATGAGCCGTTTGCACTGCAGAGAAGTGCTCCTTCTCACAACTTGGGAAATCTGAAATAACAAGCCACCAACCGAGGTGCAAGCGAGCCTGGCTTTTAAAGGGAATGGGAGATTGGTCTATTGTGTGTTAACGCCCAATACACACAATGAGACACACAATAAGACAATAAGTAACAGTTTGAACCATGCACATGGCTATGCAGCCATTTATTCTGCTTTTAAACTAGCAAAAATGGTTTTCACACCCAAAATGCACTTTAGACCATGCGCTTAGATCGCTAAAATAGGGCCCAAGATGTCAAAACATCTTCAAGGCAACGTCAAGTCATCTAGTTTAGAGAGTGAGACAATACACATCTCCACTGTTATGTTGTTATTTTCTCAGTGTTCACAGTGTTCTTCAAGCTTCAGACCCTATGACAGGTATACGCTGCTCTCTTAACTGTAGCTGACATGTCAACTCTTTAGATTAGTTGGAGTGCTCAAAGTCATTTGAACGGTTTGTGAATTTGCAGGTTTCACTCACATTTAACAGATTACGACATTTGCAACTCATGTGCTAGCCTCAGTCAGAGACAATTATTTGTAAAAAAGGTTTATACTCACAGATACCGCACTGTAAGTCCCGCCCAAGTGAATTTGCTCATGGCTGATGAAACACCTATTCTCAACTTACTTTTTACATTTTTTATATTTGCCATGAAGAGATATATTAGCTTGTATCAAGCGCAATCATTGTCTGTGTATTTTGTATGAATACAAATAACCACAGTGCATGTCTCTATGTGGTTTCAGTCTGTATGGAAATACAACTTCATTAGTAGAGGATATCAGGAGATTGAGTTGAGGGGACAATGTGTTTTATTAGAAAGGAAGGCAGATTAAAGTCCTATTTCCTTTGAGACATTCCTGTCCACTGTCTCCTATTAAATCAAACTGAATCAAACTGAATCAATTATCCACGAGCAGCAGGCTATAATAAGCAAACCAGGTGTGCATTTTAAAGACTGGTGCTTGCTATCTGCCCAAAGCCAAACACTGTTTGTGATTACAATGCAAAAGCTGTTGAAATTCTATAATTGAAACATGGAACGTCATGATTGAAAACTGATTGAGTACAATTGGCTTTCGCTTCGTTCTGTTGCTTATAATAATTACACATTTTTTTTCTTTCCCTTTGTTGGAAAGGATTAGCATTATGGCCGAGCTGTTTGATGAGCCCGGTGATGCCCACTAATATGAATCAGCTTTCTAAATATCTTTCAAAAGTGAGCCATAGTCGCCAAAGGGCTTTCCTCCCACCCACCTCTCCGGTTCAACAGCTGCACTATAAATAACATAACAATATCCATAAACGATATCAATCAACAAGTTAGGAACAATGTGACAATATGGGCCGGCAAAATGAGCCCTCAGCCCTCAGTCAACACCACGACAGTTTCAATTATCTCCCGGATAAACAGGTGTAGAATAGACATATCAATGTAATCACCTCAGCTAAGGTGTCTTGGCAGTTTCATTATCAGCTGTTATTATAAATATATACTGAGATTAATTCATTAAAAGTGACATTGAACTTTGGCCAATTCTGCAACATACATATATTTGTATGTTGTACACACGCTGACATACGGGATAAAATATTCAGTGTAAAAATCGTGAAAAAACAAACATCGTAAAAATAAAAATGGAACTCAATGACCATTGACCAACTCCAAAAAAGTATTAGTTATTTAAATAAAGTAATAACTAAACATGTAATCCCCATTCAATGTCAGTGTAGCAGTTCTGTAGAAATGTTAATATCACTGGAGGAATACTGTGGAGTTAAACGCTGTCTTTCCGGAACATTCCGCCTGCTGAGAATATTAAGTGAGCTGACTCCCGTGAGAGACGCCGGCGTGAGGCCTTGTCCTTGCAGCGCCGTGACGACGGACTCCATCCCTGACAACGGTTCTGGTTTTATCACCCGACGCCGGCAGAGCCAAATGAGGCTTTGCTCGTGTGCAGCCATTCATCATCTATACGTGGCAAGCAGCCGCGGGGGCAGAGAAGACCTTGTCTGCGTGTACACAAGTCCACTGCTGCTATTTGTTCTCAACGGCGATGACGACCACGTTTGGTGTCGCTGTGGTCCGCCACTTTATCCCTTGGGGGGAACAAACATCAATATAGTGGCTTTGTGTGTGTGTGTGTGTGTGTGTGTGTGTGTGTGTGTGTTCTGCGGCCGTGCTGTCTAGTCTCCAACAGGGGGGTCCGGGACCCCTAGGAGGTCCTCAGAGTTGCTGCAGGGGTTCTTCAAATAATTTGAACCTAAAATAAAATGTCCAAAAATATTCATTAACATAACTACAACCTAGCTATAAATATATGAATCTGTAAATTATTTGAATGACTCACCATATGGTATACAATAGGCAGAACCTTTACACAGTAATATTGTATATGCAATAGTGTGCTGTGTTTCTATCAGCCAACTTAGCTTGAAAATGTTGAATACCTCTGGTCTAGCACATTTGCTGCAGCAGCTACAAGCTTTATATATCTGACCTTCTACCACTAGATGGCAAACTAACTGCACTAGCATCTCAGACCAAACACAAATGTTTCTGATCACAACACACACAGAGCTAAAGAGTGTGCCCGGGATGCAATGACTCCACTGTATTTTTACACAAAGATAAAATAGTTGTTTGCTGCTATTGTAAACCATTATTTGGGTGGCTTGTTTATTCGTTGTCACAACACGCTGTCTGCGTCAAACATTCGCCTGAGACACCTCTTTTGCTTATAATGAATCTGGTGCTCTTGAGAACATTGTATAAAGCAGGGTGAGATATTAGGGAATTTAATTTGCTATGTTTGCGTTGTTTTGGAATCCATTCAAAAGCGTTACATTTGACTTAACTCCCAAAGCTTGGCCATACTATTTTCATTTGGATTTGTAATGGGCATAATTAAGCCGTACACACAAATCTGTCTCGAGCAGCTGGCGGTTGTTCAAATTTAAGGTTAGTGGAAATGTACAGTACACATCTCTCTCTCTCTCTCTCTCTCTCTCTCTCTCTCTCTCTCTCTCTCTCTCTCTCTCTCTCTCTCTCTCTCT
>JAODUE010025564.1:0-15000 GCA_027564755.1 Amblyopsis hoosieri
TGTGTGTGTGTGTGTGTGTGTGTGTGTGTGTGTGTGTGTGTGTGTGTGTGTGTGTGTGTGTGTGTGTGTGTAAGCTCCAGTTTGCTGAGATCAGCAGGGAGGGTTTTTCATCCTTTTTGGTGTGGACACCAAAAACCCACTTACACCCATAATGCACCATCACAGCCCAGAATGCATTTCACCCTTTAAGGGATCTGTCATTGGGTGCATGGAAAGATAGCCATCATTTTGCCCAAATCGACACAAACACACACACACACACACTACATTGATAGCAATTACAAGCCAATCCGTCCCACCTCCAGCTGGGGGTCAGAGGGTAATCTACTCACTGTGGTTCCTACTGACAGCATCCCCGGCCCATGGAGCAGAGGAATGCCCAGAGAGAGAGGGTGAGAGAGAGAGAGAGAGAGAGAGAGAGGAGAAAGAGAGAGACAGGAAAATAGAGATGATGCTCAGAAAGTCACAGACAGCAGAGAGGCAGAGAGAAAGAAAGATATTAACATGGACTGACAAAGACAAGGCTGCAGGCAAAAGAAGAGGAGAGAAAATAGCACACTGATAGTTTTCAGTAGGTAGACCAATCACATTGTTTCAAACATTCAACAAACACCTTATTGGCCTCTGAAGTGGCACCCTCAATCACGCAATCTGTTAAATGCTTTTATGGCCTGCATAATATAATATATTGTTTTATCTCAATAGCTGCGTTTATATTGACCCTTATATTCCGATTGTGAGCCCAAACCGAATGAATATACTCCATATTGTATTGTAAACATTTGAATATTTTCAAGTCTCAAGTTTCAGAAGGGTATACAAACCATTCCAAAAGAATGTACAGTAAATTATTTAACCCAATTACTTCCTGGCTGCATTCTTCTGCGCATTCTCCAAGTCTGAAACTTTAATGTTCTTTGTTGAATGCAGAATTGATTGGAGACAAGGCGATATTCTGCACAGCTACTGTACAAAGTGTGGGCATAACAGCACTCATAAATAAGGAAATGGGAGCTACGGTGACTCTGGAGCCCTAGATCCCTCCACCACTCCACACAGCCTCACTCTCCCCGACGTGCCTGCGACAGAGACGGACGGTTTTAGCCTTCTTGCTAGTGGGACTGGTTACCTTAGGCTACATAATGTACGCATGGTAAAAGAGCTATTCTGATTAATTGCGATGGCACATGTAAACACCAGACCGTATTAGACATCCTATTTAAACAGGTAACCCGGGAAATAAAAATGTGCTGTTGCCTAGTAAATAACATTATAAATATGATAAGATATGGGCATTATGGGAAACAGATTTCAGTGGCCTATAGGCCACTAGATATGATGTCATAAGCGAGCGCTGCGGGGTGCATTACACCTACCTGGAAGTCGCCCCCGGGCGTTGATCTCAGATCAGCTTAGCCTCCTAAATACCTAACCTTTAACATTAAAAGGAAAATGCAAATCTGACCTTAGATGACAGTGTAAGTGACGGCTCCTCCCGCCCTGCTAATCTCAGTCCCTGCGGGGCTCCGCCTCACCTGTACGCCGCCGCGGCTCATGAAACGGAGATGTTACAAAGAAAAACTGGTGGCAGCTGGCTTTTCAACCTGCACCTGTTCATTTCTCCCGGCGTGTGTGTGTGTGTGTGTGCGTGCGTGCGCGACGCGTGCGTGTTTTGGTTGGTTTGTTTCTGCCTGTGCGTGTACTTGTGTCGATTTGTGATTGTGTGTGTGTGTGTGTGTGTGTGTGTACATGCTGTCTTCAGTATTTCGGTGCTGTCTGGAGAAGAACACTCACTAGAGATGATGCAGTACTGAGCCTGGTGATGTATGAGGCATCAGGAACATTTGTCTGAACAGCCCCAAAGCCCAGCCACTCTCTCACTCAGGCCTGTACATGCAACGCACACTGCTCTCTCTCTCTCCCTCTCTCTCTCTCTCTCTCTCTCTCTCTCTCTCTCTCTCTGTCTCTCTCTCTCTCTCTCTCTCTCTCTCTCTCTCTCTCTCTCACACCCACTTACTCATGCACACTTTATACACCCAGGCCTAAAAACAGTGAATTCAATAACCAGTCATTTAGAGGAAAAATGTATTATCATAATATGCAGTCTACATGGTACTGTATTGTACTACTGTATAATGTTTTATACTGTAAATATATTGTAATGCGAAGTACTATAGCAGGTAATATAATATTATATATACAAATATTCTCACATCAGCTATTCCCAAACTGGCAGATACTTAGTATGTACAATTCTTGAAACATATATATTTAGAAAAAATTTTAGAAAAATAAATGTGTTCACATATTTAGAATGTTTTCAAAACAAAACTCCTCAGAGAAACTAGCATCTATTAGATGAATATCCGTGGTCATCAATCAAAAAGGGACCAGCTCTTTGGTTTATAAGTTATGAACAAAGGTGCAGGGTTATGCTGGGCTATGAATCATAACCAAATGTGTTCTATGTAAAGGGGGGTTGGGGGTACATAAATACTCTATACTAAAAAAAAAGGATTTGAGAAGCAATGCTGTATATTGTGAATACATTTATTCTCTTTTGCTCTAATTATATCTTATTACAGGCTTTTTGGTTAAAAACATGAGGATGGCGTAATGTGTGTGTGTGTGTGTGTGTGTGTGTGCGCGCGTGCTTGTGTGTCTGTGTCTGTGTGTGTGTGCGAGAGAGTGTGAGTGAATAAGTGAGAGAAAGAAAGAGAGAGATAGAGATAGAGAGAGAGAGAGAGGGAGAGAGATGATGTCAGACATTATCAAACAATTACATTGTTATAAATACAACTGGCAAATGGACTGCATTTATATAGCGCTAGCTTTTCTAGCCTCAAGCCACTCAAAGCACTGCACTGGATTGGTTCACATTCACACACAGAGCAACATACCTCTCCAACCCTGCTGTAAAGAACAGACCTGAGCAGGGATGCACTTTTAAATCTTAAAAACAAAATGTTAAATGAACATAAACTTATGTAGCACAATGTTACAGTACATGAGCCTGAGATGCCACATATGATTGTGGGTTAGTGTGTTCAGTTCAGTTCAAAGATGTCATTTGTACTTAGAATATACTGTATATATAATATATATATAATATAATATATATGTGTAATAGACAAAAAATAAACATAACCATATATTTCACTGTAACTGTGAACTGTCTATGGTACTGGTAGGAAAGCAGGGGGATTTCAATGTTGAGTACTGTCTGTGTAAAGAAGCTATCTCTAAGCATGTTGGTTTTGAATACTTCTGTACCTTCTTCCAAATGACAATAGTCCATGGGTGGCTGGTATCTGTAATACTACCTTTCTCTGCAGCTCACGAAGAGGTCATGCAGAGCTGGCAGGCTAGTGTGTGTGTGTGTGTGTGTGTGTGTGTGTGTGTGTGTGCGCGTGTGTGTGTGTGTGCGTGCGTGTGTGTGTGTGAGCGTGTGTGCGTGTGTGCTTGCGTGCATGGCATTCTAACTGTGTGTCTACATGTAATTGTGTGTCTTTTTATCACGACTGAACTTCCTCTAAGTCTCCCAGTTAACACTGCAAAATTAATTATTGTGTTTTCTTTTTAATCTTTCCTAAGAAATCACAGGTGATTCCCTTCTAAAACATTAAATGAAAGAATTATTAAAATAAATAAATAAAATAAAACAAAGCTCAGCATATTCCAAAATCTTCTTCTCCGAAGCTCACAATGGTCCAGGCGGACTGGTGCTAAGTTCCGATGTGAAGTTAAATAAATACGAATAATTTCTCCATGGTAGTTTTAGTCAAATCTGCCTAAATATTTGAGGCGGAAGCGCAGAAGATCAGTGTGAGAGAGATCAAAGAGGTGAGGGAGGGGCTCGGAGAGAGTGGAGGCGGTATTTGGAGCGGGTGTGGGTTGGGGGAGGGGGGATTAGGGGGGGCTGGCTGTTATAGGGTGAGCAGTGATGAAACATATTCTGCAGTGGGATATTTTCTCCTCACACATACAGTAGGAGTAATTTAAACTCAATGCACCATCAGTGTGTATGTGTGTGTGTGTGTGTGTGTGTGTGTGTGTGTGTGTATGTGTGTGTGTGTGTGTGTCTTCACACATCTATTCTTCATATTTTTGTCAGCTTCTCTTCTTCTCTTTCCTCTTACTTACTCAATATCTAAACACACACAAGCACACATGCACCAACACATGCACACACAGACATACAAACGCGCACACACACACACACACACACACACAAAACGATTGAATTTGTCTTTATCAGTCCTTCCATTTTCTCAGCCCCTCTTTGTGTTCAGCCTTCGTTGTTAATATTTCATGCTGTTGGGAGCATATCTATTCTGAGCTTGCTCTCCCCCTCTCTCTCTCTCTCTCCATCTCCTCTCTCTCTCTGCCTCCACCGTCCCTCTCGTCTACCTAAAAAAAATCTTTCTCCCTCCACATCACTCTTTCTGTCCTTTGCCGCTCTCTGTACCTCTATAAATCTCCATCCACATCCCCACCCCCTCAGCTCGCTCTATCTCATTGCTCTGCTAATGTTCTGTGCACCATCTAACTCTTCCTCACATCTCTCTCTCTCTCTCTCCCTCCCTGTCTCTGTCTGCTGTCTGTCCTCCTGTTCCTTTCCCATCCTCATCTCACCTTCACCAGCCCATGGAGCAGTTCTGGCAGTTTACGTGACTGTCCACTAACTATGGCTTGTAACCACCCCCCAATCCCCCACACCCAGCCCCCCAAAGATTGTATCGCTCCGGCCGACACACAGAGCAGGCACTGTTCTCTCTCTCTTCGTACTTCTTCTCTCTCGTCTTTCTTTCTCTGCCTGCCCGCTTATTTCTTCTCCTCCACCACCTCCTCTACCTACAACCCAGGGCTTCGTCTTCTTGGGCCCTGCCTTCACCCAGCCCACCCCCCCTCTTCCCCTTCACTCCTCCTCCTCTTCCTCCCTCGCCCCTCAAACCCCTAAAGGCCTCGCTGGGCTCTTAGCCCCAGCCAGTGTTGTTTTAGGCACAGCAGTGAAAGGTAAACAGAGAAATTGAAAATTCGTGTCAGTCAGCCGTGTGAGAGAGAGGGTGTGTGTGTGTGTGTGTGTGTGTGTGTGTGTGTGTGTGTTGGGGGGAGGGATGGGGGGGGGTGTGACAGAGGCGGTGAAGGGAGAGAGAGAGAGAGAGAGAGAGAAAGAGAGAGAGAGAGAGAGAGAGAGGAAAGGCAGAGGTAGTGTCAGTACTGTTTACTAACACCGCAGTGAACAGCAGAGCAGGCCAACACACAGCCTGAGCCGGTCGAGAGAGAGAGAGAGAGAGAGAGAGAGAGAGAGAGAGAGAGAGATATGAAGTCTTGAGACTTGAGGCAACGAGTTGAAGAGCACCAATCAAACACAGTGCAGACATACGCACGCAAACCGCAAACCAACATGTTGGCTTTGCAGCGTTACGTGTTGAAACAAATTATTTCAAAATCGTCAAATCATGTTACCCCACGTCCCCCCCTCCCCAACATCTTCTTGCACCTTAACAAGTGGCCCCAACCACCATTGTGAAAAGCATTGCTGTGTAGTAGTCTATTAGCCTACAATACAATAATTAAAAAAAAAATGTAATTAAATAAAGATTAATGCTGGAATTTAGGCTGTTAGAAATTATTTCAAGGGCTGAATTATGCAATGCTGTAAAATGTATATCTATGCCCTGATGGCTTGCTGCTGTTGATATTGTAACATAATAATATGTATAGGCATACTACTATAACTGAAATGTATTGTGTGTGGGAGTAATAAGGTGAGATCATATTTATTATTATTATTTATTTTTTATGAGATGGTCTGTTTAAAATGTTTGTATATTCCTTTAATCTGATTCATTTAACCATTTTTATTAATATGTTTTTTCTGTATTTGTTTATGGGAAGCATGATTGTACATCTATTCACTCTCTGTAAAGCACTTTGAGCTGCAATTCTGTGTGAAAAGTGCTATACAAATAAAGATTATTACAAAAATCAGCTACTGACAAATGTACTTATCGCTTTGGATAAAAGCACCTGCTACTGTAAATGCTGTACGGTATGTCAATGTATACCGTTTTCCTACGGTAACAGAATGGTACAGATTCACGCTGAGCTTCTGACGGTATTGTCACATGTGTGATATCATGGAGCCAGAGCAGGAGATGAATGCACGCAATAGGGGCCTAATATCTGATTATCAGGGGCCATTAGAAGCGTCTGATTGGATTGTGGGCTTGGAGGAAGAAGCTCTTGACAGATGTGCTGCAGGAGCGGCTCTGGGCGGGAAATGACATAAGAGCCTTGGTGTCGCCGCGCGATGCCTCTGCCCTGAGGCTGTTTCTCGTAATAAACCCCAATAGGGGAGAAATCCAATAGCACTGCAGCCGTGCACGCCTGGACAGTCGAACCTGGATGATTAAAAAGGACAGGGGCGTCTGTCGCAACCGCAACCTGCCACCGCCCGGAGGCAGAGGCGGGAAATGGAATTCCTGTCATTCCAAAATAAATAAATACATAAATAAACATATAAAAACACATTTCACATTTCTCCCTCAGACTGGGTGTGGTGTTGTCAATATTATTGGAGATATTGATCGATATCTGCCTAATTCACCCATCGGTATCTCTGAAAGCAGACTTGTTCACAGTCGCACGTCTATTGCAGGGTGCTTCCCTAACCTATGACCTCCCTGAAAAGATCATACACATTTCAAGTAAAACATATACAGCTAGATACATAATAATAATAATAATAATACATAATTTACTGTAAAAGGATTAGAACTGCTGTAATAGTATAACTGCACCCCAGCTCTGAGCCTGACTCCACTACAACTTTGAAAAATGCTTCAAGGAGCTGAGTGAGGGGAGGGGCTGAGAGGGGGACCCACCACTGTTATATGCTTACATTTGGATTTGATGACGTATGGACATATTAAGTGTGCCGATGAAAACCAACCAGGTCATGGGGTGATTTTTAACAGATATGACGTGTAGCTCTATTTTCAGCCTATACCATTTTGTAAAAAATGAACACAAGCATTGATGTGTCTAATCACAGATCAATATTACTTCGTTTACAGAGAAAAAAACTAATTTTAGGGTGCAGTTACACTTTAATATGATTTATCTTATAATGGAATCATCTCTCGCAACACCTTCAACAATGAGAGCTGGGGGTGGGGGGGTTGTTGCCTGACCAATGAGAGCTGGGAGGAAGAGGAACGTATGTTTATTTTGTGTCATACTGGGGGTTTAGCCTATAGGCGTGGAGCCTTTCAGACCCACACAGAGCATGGAGATGACACATAGATGCAAAAAAGAGAGGGGGACGGAAGCGACGTGACAGAAAGAGGAAGGAGCGGAGAGGAGAGGGGAGAGGAGAGGAGCGAGGAGAGGAGAGGGGAGAGTAGAGGAGAGGAGGGGAGAGGAGAGGAGCGAAGAGGGGAGAGGAGAGGAGAGGAGGGGAGAGGAGAGGAGGGGAGAGAAGAGGGGAGGAGAGGAGTGAAGAGGAGAGGAGTGAAGAGGGGAGAGGAGAGGAGAGAGAGGGCTCATTAAAAGTTGCTTTTCTGGAGGCAAGCGGAGAAGACAGTCAGACCACCAGAGACAAAGCTAACAAAAGACGGAGGGAAAAGTAGGAAAGGCGGCCGGAGAGCGCACAGAGAAAAAGGGAGAATATTAGAGGTTGAAAAACAGATGGTACAGCAACACAGGTGGGAGAGAGCGAAAGGGGGGAGGGAGGGGGGAGGGGGGGGGGGGTTATTGGACAGCTCGTGAGAGGGGAGAAGGAAAGAGAAAAGACACCGGGATTCCCCAATGACACCTCATCTCTCCCCTCTTTCTTGCTCTCCCTCTCTCCGTTTCCCTCCTTTTTCTCCCAATAAATCATTTTGACTTTGCCTTAACCAACTCATTCCCAGCAGGCGTGAAGAAAACTGTTACAATCTTATTCTCACCCAGAATCCCTCGCTCTCCCTGCTGTGACTGGTCCCCTCTCTGTCTCTCTCTCTTTTCCATACAAGATACACACCGTTTTAACAGTGTTATCGTGTGTGTGTGTGCGCGTGCGTGCGTGTGTGTGTTTGTGAGAGAGAGAGAGAGAGAGGTGTGTGTGTGTGTGTGTGTGTGTGTGTGTGTGTGTGTGTGGGTGTGCGTGCGTGTGTGTTTGTGTGTGTGTGAGAGAGAGAGGGGGAGTGGGGTGTGTGTGTGTGCGTGTGCGTGCGTGTGTGTTTGTGTGTGAGAGAGAGAGAGAGAGTGGTGTGTGTGTGCGCGGGTGTGTGTTTGTGTGTATGTGTGTGTGTTTGCGCGCGCGCTCGCTCGACTGTGTTTGTCTATGGATGTGTGTGTTCTCACTGTAGACCAGAGCAAATGCAAATGTCTGACTCACGGTGATATTACTAGACACGTCATATCGCGGACAGACAAAATACGAATGTGCATAAAGGTCGACGGAAAGAAACAAATGCGTGCGTGCTTTTCACGTGTGCGTGTTATTTTTCTGCAGAAAAGAAGACTTTGGATCATCATAATAATGCAAAATTAGTCTGATTCATTCGGGGATGTCTGATACACAATTCCGTGCCAATGTGGAGGGGCATGGAGGAGCTTTGCGCGTACGCGTTTTAACGGGTTGATTGCGAGAGATAAGGGGCTGTATGTATATTTAAAAAAACTAAAACGGTCGAGAAATAGTCTGCAGGTGGCGGCGAGACGTATTTGGCATGTTTCAATGCTCGCTACAGGAAGGCTGCATAGTTGACAAAAACTTTAGTTGCGGTGACGCCTGATGTTATGCGACTCTGCCATAGCATGTCACTCGCAGGGGGTGGAGTTAGAAAGTGAACGAGCTCTGCCTACCAAATAGAGTAAGGAGAGAGGGAGAGAGAGAGAGAGAGAGAGAGAGAGAGAGAGAGAGAGAGAGACTGGGAACAAGAGACGAATGGATAGGCAATTCACGATAACGATGGTTGTCGAATAGAGTCTTAAAAGACCTAATGAAATCGGCTGCTTGATTTGTTTGCAGCGGGTGGAGAGGTCACCTGCAGCATCCGGCACAACTCAACGGATTCCCCTCGAAGGGGTAAAGAAAAAAATCAAAGGCGCCACACATCTTAAGAAAAAAATCAAAGGCGCCACACATCTTAAAGATAATACGTTTTTCAACATTGGAGAAGCAAATATATGGACTCTTGCGTAATACCTGCTGAGAGAAAGGGTCGTTCTCTACAGTTTATCGCTCCCATCATTTCGTCTAGTGAGCTTTAGCGCAGTCTATTGCAACTCTTTCCCAAGCCGCCAGAGAGGAGCATTTCAAGCCCGAAAGACTGTTCTTATGCGAGGCGCTTTACAAGCCTTTCTCGTCCTCCGGCGAGTCGAAGAGCAGCTGCTCACTATGCGAGGACCAGGCAGCGGTTAGTCGTAAATGACTCCGCTCACTAAAACCTGAGCCAGGCAAGGCACCCACAAACCCCCCGTCTGAAAACGAGGATTTTTGAGGGGACGCACAATCTGTGTATGGGGGAGGGGGCCTCACACCACAATGGAATTTGAGTTTTACAACACTTTACCAGTGAATTATTAACGCGCAACTGTATTCTTTGAACCAATTCATTTGCATGCGTGAAGCCTTTTTTGTTGCCCCGTTTCGTTTGATAGGCAGTTACTGGGATGTTTGAGTCGCGTTGTTTAGTGGGCTGAAGGGGACCGAGAGTGTGGCCAGAGAGACCCGGGAACTTGAGGCCGAGAAGAGGAGAGCATGGCTCTGGTACAGCTGGCTCTCTGGGTCCTAACAACTCTCACCTTGGCGAACTTCATCCAGGTGTCCGCCAACAGACATGCCGTTCACTGGAACAGCTCCAACATACAGTAAGTAACTAGCAAGTGTGTGTGTGCGTGAGTGCGTGAGTGTGTGTGTGTGTGTGTGTGTGTGTGTGTGCGCGAGAAAGAGAGAGGTAGATAGATAGATAGACAGATAGATAGATAGATAGAGAGAGAGAGAGAGAGAGAGAGAGAGAGAGAGATTAACTCTTGCAGGCTTTTTGAATTTAATATTATTTAATATTCATTTGTTTAAGCTCTCTATTTCACAGGCCAAATGCAATGTAAATCTAATTATCTGCTCTCTGTATTCTGATCCCTGTATTGCAGATGTTAAGTCCATGCCCTTGGGCATGCAATTCAAAGCATGTGTGCGTGTGTGTGTGTGTGTGCGTGCGTGCACGTGGTTGTGCATGTGTGTGTCAGTGTGTGTGCGCGTGTGTGTGTGTGTGCGTGCGTGCATGTGGGTGTCCAAGTGTGTGTGTGTGTGTGTGTGTGTGCGTGCGTGCATGTGGGTGTGCATGTGTCAGCCTCACCAGGGTTATAGCAGTGTTATATCTCACAATCTCTGTAACATGGCGGTCACGATTCAGTTTCAGCCAATAGTGTGAATGCACACTGCTAGCTGCTCTCAGCGTACCTCTGTTACGGTGTTGCTTATGATAGTAGGCTACTCACAGATAAGTCTAAGCTTACTCGGCACACGGAAAGACTTTAGAAGCACCGCCTTCAAAGCACGGTTCAAAACACTCCACCACACAACTCCAGATGCTTTACTTCTTATTCCACTGGTTTAATGTATTACCCTTTCTCCTTTAACCTCCTTCACATAGCTTCCATTCATTTTGTCTCCTCCTGCTCCTCCTTGTCCTCCTCTTGTGTCTGGTTACGAGGTCCTCCTCTCCATCGTGTGCTTCTCTGAAGCCTCGCTGTCTTCCCTTCTATCTGGTTCAATTAGAAGCACTTCTTCATTCTGACCCCATTGTGTTCCCGCAGTGTCACTATTCAATCTCTCCCTCTCTTCCTCCTTCAACTTACTCCCTCTTTCTGTCCCTCTCTAACCTCCTTTCATGTTTACACTCATTCCATTAGCCTTTTTGCAGCTCCCTTTAATCTCTCTCTTTCAGCCCTTATCTAGATTCATGTGAAAAGTTTGTTTTGTGTTCATTCACACACCACTTCTGGATGTTTAACAGTTTATCAGCACATGTGGTCTTATCTATGAGCATATATTTATTATTTGTCACATATTCTTCTATAGACAGATTGCATTTTCATACAAAAAAGGTTCTAAGTCTCAACACGGAGATAAAGGTTTGTCTGTCTGCAAAAATGTGCCAGATTTCACATGATTTCATCTCGATTTAAAATGGCTATCTTGCATGGTATGTGATCGCTCCTGCTTATCCCCAACATGGCCATGACATGTAATCGCTATCTGCCTGAATTTGAGGAGAAAGCTCTCGACAAACACACAAATGTGCATGCCACACCCACAGACACACCTGCTTGCTAATGCTACATCTAGCAGTGAATCTTTACGACATGAAAGCTCTGTCCTCTCCATCTTGGCTATTAAGCAACTATTTCCCCTCGGAAGGACTCCGTAAGCAGTATTAATCAGGCTCATAAGACAACAGTCAGACACACAGACATGACTCACATTTTTATGCTAGCTCATATTAAAGCCGTATACCACAGCAGAACTCAGAATACGTGCTGTTGTTTTTATAGGCAAGGGACTGAATTATAGTCTGTTGACAGTTACATTACTTTCCTGATTTAATTTTTTTAATGAGGTAAAATAAAACCAAAAGACGCAAAGTGAATTCGTATGAATTAAAGTTAATCAAGGAAATACACAAATAATAGGAAACCTCAAAACGTTATTGCTGATAGTGTAATAATGTATACAATATTGGTCCATCCAAATCTATAAGGAAGTGGAATTTTCGTGGATTTGGATAAACTAATATTGCGTCCAGACATACCAATGCATCTCACTATTTATGTTAGAAAATATTATGTATTTTTGGTTTCGTCACTGAGTGGCACACGTGGTTGTAGTCTGTGTATGGGTTTGGCTCTGGAAACGTGATAATAAATGCTAATGAAATTCCACCATTGTTTTTTTTTGTCGGAGAAAGAAGTAGGTTTAGTTAAATCAAGGAAAATTAAATGGAGAAAGAGCACATTTTAAATAGGTAGACTCAGAGCTGGGGGGCAGTCGGCCCAGCGTAATGCTCTGAGATAATGTCTTGAGTGGTCTGGGACATTACGGGACATTGCAGGACTGTTACTGCAGCACTACTCACTGACATTTTACATTGAATAAATTCTAAGGCTAATGTTGGCCCTGTGATGATGTAGATAATGTAACAAATATTTCGGTTCAAAGGTGTTGCATGGGTAGATTAACCTTTAACCTGGTAGTCTACATAGATAATGCAGAGCCTGCAATATTCCATCATACCCCTCACAGTTGCCTTTTTTCGTTTATTCCCCCCACTCCCCCCCCACGCACACATTTACAGCCAATATAATATATTTTCCCAGAGGCAGAATATTCTTAGCCCCTGCTGTGTGTGTGTGTGTGTGTGTGTGTGTGTGTGTGTGTGTGTGTGTCATTTATAAAAGACTGTTGTTAATTAAAGGACACCACATCTCACTGGACCTGGCTCATCCCTGATCTTTCCATCTCTCTCGCTCTCTCTCTCTTAACCAACCCCTTACCCACTACTGCACACAGAGTATGCGCAATGGTCTCATTGGCAACTTCAGTTCTCACAAATGTTGACTTATTCTGTCTAATGACCTCAGTAGAGATGTGATTGCAGAGAGACGACTTGAGATGTAATGGGAAAAGCGAAATACGTCTAGTAAGAATTTTCTCATAGTGTGGAGGTCAAGGAAAGAGAGAAAGTAGCTAACAGCGTCCGAAAGCATTATTTTATGGTTACCATGACAATCCCTTTGCATCATTATCACATAATTAATAATAACTGCAAGGCAATTATCATTCATCAGGTTCCCTTTAAAAGTAAAGGGGTTTATAATGTAATTTAATAAGATATTATTAACCTTGATTAGCATTGTTCAAAATAGAAAAATCTAATCAGCAGAAATATTAATTCTTTTCTCTTGTATAGAGTATGCACGTGCATAAAACGTATTCCCGTGCCTCGTATGTGATGGATAAATAATTTTAGAATAACTGTAAAGCCTATTTCCTTTCAAATAATCTCTGATCACTGGGAAAATAATTATAGTTATATTGTATACTGTATAGAACATAAAGAGGCCACTTGAAACCATGCAATTTGATCATAATAAATCCTTACTTTGAAATGAATGTTAATGGGAAAAACAGTTTTTCTGGCACTAGTTCCAGCTTCCATGGTCTGACCAATATAGTCTTTAAACCTTTTGACTCATGACATCCATAAAGAAGCGGTTCATTGCACATCATGATGCAGATCATTGGACATGACCCTGTGCATGGGTGGGGTTTCTATGAATGCAGTATCTACAGTACCAGTATATGCAGTATATAATGTATACAGTTTACAGTATATACTGTATATATATATACACACAGCATAGAGTGGGCACCATATTTATAAATAAGATAGAATTTGAATTTGAATTTCAATCGATATTGATTTTTCTTGATAATATTTAAATACTTATTTTAAATATTTAAATTCAGCCACTTTATAGTGAATTTAGCCACTTTACTTTGAAATGATCCACATTATTTATCAATTAATACCTTTAATAATTTAACAACATTGAAACATGCAAAAGTAAATTAATGTTTTTTACAGACTGATTGACGACATGCAGGCATACCGTGGTACTCCAAACGGTGGAAGTGGCTACAAATACAAATACGTTTATCGTATTACCGCTCTTGGACGGAATCGCTTTCCTGAACAGTTTATAATGCTCAATGTTCTCGTGCAGTCAACTTAAAAAAAGAAAAGAATGCAATAATCAGATGACCTATACTTATTTATCATTTCCTTACCATCTGCACTCATTTTCTCACACACTGTATTGTTGTGTCACATGTTGATGGTGCATCTGAAAATACACCTCTTACTGTAAATGAAGGCGTATTTACCCATTATAGGGATATGGTGGTCTGTTTATAGTACAGCATCAGCCAGGAAGGGCGCATGCATTGGGTTTGTTCAATAAACTTTACATATTTGTTGTATACTTTCCTGGAAGTTTTAAATGATTTTATTACATTAAAGTGAACCTATTGAACAATCCATTAAACCATTTTGTTATTGCTAAATATAATCTATATCTACAGTATGTATATCTACAGTACAGTATCTGTACTGCATATCTATCTAGCTACGTATCGTATACTGTATATACGTACGTTATATACAGTATAACAAACGTATATACGTTACACTGTATATAAAATTAAATCTAAATTAATTGAAACAAATAGTATAACATCAAATGTCCAGCACATTATACAAATTGTGATTAATAGATAGTTTTAATAGTTGTAATAAATACATTTTTAGTATTTTTTAAAATACTTTTAGGACCTTAGGACCTCATAAACATACATTGTGGGGATGCCCGTACGTTTGGGGCAATAATGGTTAAGGGGAAAATAAAATATAGCTATCTCTCTATCTAAACTAAACTTTTATTGTATGTCCCTCTCATATTGTATCTGTTCTCAACACACTGTAAACATAGCATTTATAGCCACATATGATCATGGAATATACCATTTCATACTGTAGTTTGCAGTACAGGCCTGTGTGCCTCTAGTCAATTGCAAGCGGCTCTGGAGCCTCTCTTACCAATAATGCATTGTGGTGGTTGAGCAAGGCAATAATAAGCTGTAGTGCAGTTGTCAATTTGAGTGGTAAACACATTGTAAAGCCTCGGGGACCTGCAGTTTCTCAGCCCGATTCTGACCCCAGGCCAGTCATCAACCACAGGAGACAGGTACGGTCTGTTACTAAGGATTAGCTTCTCCTGACAACATGTGCACATACACACAACATGCACACAGCCTTCTGTACACACACACGCACACACACACACACACACACACATATATTCACAGAGCATGAACTTACTCCTGCATGTGTATGTGTAGACATTGCAAGCTGAAGAATACATAATGTGTACTCAGACATGCAC
>JAODUE010025564.1:17500-22706 GCA_027564755.1 Amblyopsis hoosieri
ATGTCCTGTTGGTGTTCCTGTTGGCTTGGTCTTAAATCGTCCGCTAACAGGCCGTTGTTGTGGTTTGAAATTAAAAAGACATTTCGAGGCGCAAAGAACGGTTCTTAGGGAAGGCATTCTGCAGACAACTTGGAAATGTGTTTCTATTTGTTCTAATGTGAGTTACAGACCGAGTCGGACAATTCTGACCAAGCTCGACAGGCACACTTGATGAAAATGCACTTAAAAAATAAGCGATTAGTGTTAGCATTGTCTGGTTTATGTCTCTACTTATTCAAAACACATTACAAGCCTGTGGAAATGACACAGCCACCAGACAAATACCGGGCCGATATCATTGAAGCACGCCGTTACAAAATCGGGCAACAGGAGAGTGCTAATTGCTGTTCACTTATCCAGGCTACTGAAGGTTGGCTGGCTTATACTGTATATGTTCCCCAATTCTGGTCCTAGAGGGCCGGTGCCCTGCATGTTTTAGATGTATCCCTGCTCCAACACAGCTGATTCATATGAATGCATCAATATAACGAGCTATTCATTTGAATCAGGTGTGTTGGATCAGGGAGACAACTTAAACACGCACGGCAGCGGACCTCCAGGACCAGGATTGGGGACCACTTGCTTATGATGTGACCAGAATTCTGCTGGTCACATCAAGATTCCATTACAATGTCCGTATGAGCCATGGGAAGTCACGCAAAGCAGGGTCAGGAAAATGCATAATGAGCTCACATGTTACTTTCTTTTATGTTTACTGTTCTTTTATACTGCTTACCTATTCTGTCACGATAACTGTTTTTATTCGGCATTATATTGTCCCAGAAATAATTGTGATACAATAATTTTATATAATAATAATTTTATAATTTATATAATTTTATGTAATAATGTTATTTTTAAGAGCATTTCATATCACTGATATAATGACATAATAACATAATAGCATAAAAATAGCATGATAATGTGTGTAGGCTCTAAACACAATGGGCCCTATCTTACACCCGGTGCAATGTGGTGCAAAGTGGGAATTGCTAGTGTCTTTGCTAGTTTCAGACCGACGCAGTCATTTTCCCATCCATTGTCCACATAGCCTAAATAGCAAATGCATGCGCCCATTTGAGCGCTGGTGGGTGTGTTGGTCTGTACATGAGGTGTGGTCTAGCGCATTGCTGGCGCATTGTTATCTCAAGGCAGTGGAAAGTGATTTCGCGATTGACCATCAAAACTTGGTCTAAAGTCATAAATGTAGTATCACTTATGGCAGCTGGACAATGCGTGTACACTCTGCTTGTTACACATACAGGGTCGTACAGGAGTGCACAAATATGCAAAGGATTTAACATTAATAGAGTACAATGTTAAATATCATTAGTGTGTAACCTGCATAAACATATTTTATGAATCTCGCTATTGCCTAGATGGTCTGCTCCAGCACTGTCACAAACCTGCCGGCATAATATAAATCTGCCTTTGATGCAAGTTAGGATTTTTAAAGGGAATGGGAGATGAAACTCGGATTGGCTTATCGTATACACACTCATGAATAATGAAGAGACTAAGTCTCACCCTTTTGAATCATGCTACCTAATCATTCTACCAAATTTTTTCAGCAACACAACAGGTAAATACAACAGGCAATATTATTGACGTCTGAACATTTTTTGATGTCATGTCCATATATGGCATGTTAAGTCGATAAAGTAATTGTTTTGACAGGTATACTGAAATTTTTTTTAACTCTTAACACAGCAACACCGACCTCACACAATTAGCCAAATAGCAAATGTTCTTCTCAAAACCACATCTTGTTCATTACAGTAACTCTAAATAAATAAAAAATACAAACATCTAGATACACTAACTCTATCAAAACATTGCAAACCTGTCTCAAAATCACATTCTGTCAAAACACTAGCACATTTTCTTTCCAAGAGGTTGACTTTCTAAATACTAAACAATTCAAAAACTGCATTATACTTTTCATATTTCACAGTTCTACCTGCATACAATAGATGATGCTAAATCCTTTTTTATTTTTTATTTTTATTCAGTTTTCTTTTATTGTAAACCCGCTAAATATTTATCTTGTGGATGAAATGTGTGCGTTTTGGAAACAAACTATGTAAATATGAATGAGTCACATTTATAAAATGTTGAAAAATATTGCAAAATCTCAGAATTGCAGAAGAAAAAGCTTTATTGCAGCCAGTTATCAACAAAAAATATATAATCTACGTGTGCAAAATGTGTAAAATTACAGTCAAATACACAATTATAGTGATACATTACTGTAAAGGGCAAAGAAAGAAACCAAACATGTTTAATTTCTGTTCTAATCCAAACGATCTACTGCATCCATACAAACTTCAGCATGATCGTATGCTTTGATTTGAACTCCACCTAGCATTCTTATTCCTCTCCCTGGTCCTCTTCCTGGTCCTCTTCCTTTCCCTGAGCCTTTTCCTTTTCGTGGCCCAACAATCCCTCTCTCTTCTCCAGACATTATCATTTATTTCTCTTCTGAGAAAGTTTGTCTGTATCCACACAGGATAAACTCTGGATAATCTGAATTGAAGGCATTACATATGGCTATGTCGCTGATTGAGATTAGATTTAGCTGTGGTTTATCTAATTTACACAAATTACAATATATCAAGCTATTTCTCAATGATATATTATGATATGATATATTCAAAAATGCATGTCAGTTGTTTCAATATAGATTTTGTGCTGTTGTTAGGGGCTTTATATTCAATATTTACAGTTTTGAACATTAGGTCTTAATTTCTAACATGTTGTGTGCAAACATTTGTAAATAAGACATATCCATAATTGTGGTATATTGGGTAAGCTTATATGTAAAGAAAATATTAGTAATTAGTAATTAGTAAAACGTGTTAATTGACTGCATATTATGCAGAATCAACATTAATTGTGTTAATGGTATGGTCAGGAACTGGCAGATGTTGGGCAAATTGTATTTAGAGTTTTGAAACTATGAATACAGATTGGACAAAAGGATGTTACTGAAAAACTGTACCAACAGGGACAATTGGCATATATTTAGGTGGAGATTGGTCCTTAAATATCATATTCTGGTCTCACAAAACCCTTTTTTTCTTGTTTTATTAGTTGAATTTGTACAATCCCTGTAATTGTTATCACTACATGTTTAGCAAACTGTGAATACATTTGTTTATTTTCTACCCATGTGTTAAATATCTGCTGAGAACAAATCCTTCAGTGATGGACTCGAGTTAGAATGCACACGCGCACATGCTCACACACACAAACTGAATGTGTGTTTTTCCTATTAACTTCATTGTATGAGCCCACGCTCAGTCTCCAGTGGAATAATCATGTGCTAATAACAGGACTGTGATGTTTACAAACTATTACAATTGTGCTGTATATCCGTGCGTGTACGCGTGTGTGTACCTTTATTTTTCACCTACAAGTGTATTGTGTGCATGTGTGCACGTGTGCATGTGTGCATGTACAGTGTGTGTGTGAGTGTGGGAGGGACTAATAGAGTATATCGTGCAGACCGTCGGCTGTACACACAGACGTGTGCATTCCAGATGCACATATGGCATGGTTTGCTATGTGGCTAATGCTAATGCTAACGGCCTAGTGGCATGTCTGGAGCCATATGCTGGGCTGATCACAGCATCGTGGTCCAGCGTCAATAAACCCTACCGACATCACAATTAGGAATCCTCCACATGGACACAATGCAGTCGCACATTAGGAGGCAGCTGTTCCCTCCTACGGAACAGAGTTCAGACGCCAGCGCCAAGGACACCAAATCAGCGGGGGGGAGGAGGGGGGGAGGGGGGGGGGGGTGGACGACACACACACACACATGGAGCTGATATAACGAAAAGCCTCCCGTCATCACATGCTTGCAATGCTGACGTAGTGCTTATTATTGAGTTATGATACAGTAGTCTGATGGAGAGAAAGATAGAGAGAGTGAGAGAGAGAGAGAGAGAGAGAGAGAGAGAGAGAGACTGGAATGGCCTGTGTTAATTGAGGTTTTATCCTGTTAAGCTGTCACTATGAGACCAGGTCTGGAGCTTTTAAACCACTCTCCTCTCACTGATGACACAAATCAGAGAGGAAACGTGTGTTTGTGTCACTGTGTGACCTAAGCACAACAACTCGCAAGCGCGCGCACACGCAACACATGTGCACACACACACACACAAGCAGGAATGTAATTATGCGGAAATTGGGAAGCGGCTAAGTGAATTATGACCTTGTTCCAGCAGGAGTCTTAATCAGCCTGCTACAGGAGCACTATATAACAGCCAGCCAGCGTGTAAATGATACTCCAAATGTACACATATACATCTACGGCCAAACAATTAGAGGCAGACATTATTTGAGTGTGTTTTTAATATTCGTGTGCGTGTGTGTGTGTGTGCGCGTGCGTGTGCGTGTGTGTGGTATGCTAACGTGCACTTATTATTATCAGGTGTCGGGTTTCATGGGTGCATGTGTGCATGTGAGCCTCAGCTTGAGCCGGGCCTCACTGCCGCTGTGGCCTGGGCCGTCTATTTCTGTCGCGAGGAGGAGCGGCATCGATCCCGTCCTATTCTGACAGACACTCCTCTCCTGATGTTCCTGTCTGCACCCCCCCTCCCCCTGTCTGTTGGCTCAGCTCCTCATCATCACTTTATACCCTCCTTTCTCTCCTCTTAGGCTTTGCCAGAGTTCTCATGCTCAAATGTCTTTCCATACCACAAATTGACCACTCCTCTGTGTGTGTGTGTGTGTGTGTGTGTGTGTGTGTGTGTGTGTGGACTGTAGGTACTTAAGAGGTTTTCCTGTGCTTGGCATCACACAGGCGTGTGTGTATATATACGAAATGTGAATGCATGTTTTGAGTCCATTGATTTTCATGTGTATGTAGCGCATTTGACCTAGTTTTAAAATGATACAGTATACAGTATTTCTTATTGTGTATCCTTCTATGCTTTTACTATTAATACGTTTCACATCAATGCATTTGTGTGTGTTTGTGTGTCGAGCGAGAAGGAACAGAGGAACCATCCGGGTGAGACTACGACTCTGGCAGTGGTGGGCCGTCAGGGCCAGCAAGGCCTTCTCTGCTGGCCTAACACAAATCATGATCATAATATGATAAAAGTTCATTTAATTTTGAATTTACTTTCCCTAAATATATAAAAATATTATACAA
>JAODUE010025575.1:0-22702 GCA_027564755.1 Amblyopsis hoosieri
AGGGAGAAACAGAGGGCTACATATACTAAAGCTAATTAGGGGAATGGGCACCAGGTGTGTGTAATGACAAGACACAGTGAAGGGAAACCCCAGGGAGCATGGCAGGGCCATTAAGCCGTGACATCTGATCTGAGAAATGTTCCAAAGCGACAGAAAGACTGTAGAACACTACACTACAATACGTTTTCCTTTTATTTGTATTGATAGTGTGTTATGTTTGTAATATGCAGCCATCATTCTTTACACATTTGGTTATGCGTAACTGTGTGTATAGTACATGTAGACAACTTTTCCTTTTATAATATTGGTGTGTAGTTGCCACTTTATGTGCTTATTCAAATTATGGTATGTGTGTACTGCATTTACACATCATCATTTTTAAGAGTGGGTATACAGTTTAGCAGGAGTAATTCACTTTTGCAAGATATCTAACATTGTTTTCCAAAATAGTCCCTAATCGACAATAGTGTTTGTTGTCTTTTTTTTTTTTTTGGAGTGCAGACATTTACAAAGCGTGTCACAATCATGTTGCCAGCTGAAGAAACATGGTTGCATAAAACAAAAATGTTTCCATATAAAACACCACAGACAACTAAACTGTAAACAGTGATTTCAAACAGTGATTTCACTTTAGTGTGTGATGACAGTGTTAGGTAGATATTGCCCAGCTCCATTACAGTAAGAAACAAACAAGTGAATCAGAACAATGTTGTTTAATGAGCCAAATTAATGACCATATTAATGCAGCTGCAACAGCTGACCTTACAGAGATGTTTTAGCCAGTCTGTAAACAAAATAACAGGGCGACTATAATTCAGCACCCTCAACCAATTATATAACCTTGAACACAGTCAACACTGCAACAATTTAGATATGCTAATGTGAATATATTGCAGAGTCAGCTCAATACTACAGACTTTTTCCTGTCATAGACAGATAGGATGTCCTGCTCATCTGTCTCAGAGAATCTTGTTAAGACTGACATATATACTAGTATAGCCTTCTGGTCTAACATCATTGAATATGGTCCAACTACATGATGCATGACATTTTGGCCGCAAATATATTAAATATTTGACAGGGTGAAAATGAGCTCTGGCCTAAAATACATGGCTGTGCTTGCAGTGGAACCTTCATGTGCAAACCCTAAAGCTAGAAGGTTGTACTGTGTGAGAGAGAGAGAGAGAGAGAGAGAGAGAGAGAGAGAGAGAGAGAGAGAGAGAGAGAGAGAGAATAGTGTGTGCGTGTGCTTTGTTGTTGAGTTTTTACATACCTTTATATTCTACATCAACCAGTTACAAACAGCACTCCTTCATGTGACCAGATTTTCATAAAGGTGGCTAGATCTCCCATTGAACTATAGTATTTAAAATCTACCTTTACTCTAGCTTTTACCATTTGAATGAGTAAAAACAAAACAACATTTAGATTCAAGTCCATTTTTATTTTTTTGCTCAAATAGATTGCCATTTTTGCCTGGAAAAAAAAAAAAAAACACAAAACACACACTCTCTAAGAAGAACGTCCATCCGAAAGTTATAAAACTGTCTTCCAATCTATTCATCAGGGTAGTGAGTCTTGCACATTCTACAAAACAGTAAAAATTGTTTCTCTATGATTGCAGAACAAGCATTAATCATCAACATTTGGGTTTCTCACAGACACAAAATACTTTAAAATGACATGCAGTACCCTCCACTGTAAATCTCCCACTTTTTTAACCAAAGGTGGCTTGTACAATGTCATTTATATCTAAAGAACAGTAAACTCTAAATGGTGTGTCAGGCCTCCCTCTCCGCTTTGAGCTGTTTATTATCTTGACTAACACTGCATACCAATGACAAACAGAGAGAGAGAGAGAGAGAGAGAGAGAGAGAGAGAGAGAGAGAGAGAGAGAGAGAGAGAGAGAGAGAGAGTCAAGCCAACATGGAAAGTAATACAGATTTACAAGGGGCCATGTAAGCAAACTGCATAGTCCTGTCTTGACAAATAAAATAATAATAAAATAAATGAAATAAATAGACTTGTTTAGCTTTCAAGTTATAGTAGACATATCACACTTTATGTATCCACCAATTTCCCTCACTCAGGGACTTGATAATTTGGGTGTTGGGTATTATAGCATAGCTGGCTTCACTTAATTACAGGATCATTGTCTTAATTATAGTGCATTATCAGCCGGTGGAAATACTGTTCATTTTGCTCGTTACCTCAAAAACTAATGTCACAATAGACTTTTCACATCAGATACTTTTATGGTTACACCAAGAGAAAGCTAAGTCAATTTCCCTTGCATGGGTAAACATCAGCTACAACTTTAAACACCCCTTGTAAGACCTGTGCTGGTGAGAACTAACTGGTAAAATGCTCCAAATTAAGACTAGCACAACGAATTTGAAGTGGCTCAAGGTCCGTTACGTGCGGGGGTGGGGTGTCGGTGATTCTTGTTTATAATGGGATCAGGCATGCTTATAGGAACCAACTGCTTTACTGAAAACAAGCTGATGTGATTTCAGTGATTTGATTTGCCGATTTTTTGTGTGTGTGTATGTGCGTGTGTGTGTGTGTGTGTGCGTGTGCGTGTGTGTGTGTGGGTTGCGAGTTTTGAGCATTTATTACCGTAGAGGTGTTTTTGGCTTGATATTGGTCTAAGCATGAAGCTTACACGCACTGCTCAATCAGAACTGCAGGCAGGGGAGAAGGAGTGGAGCATCATTTGTAGACACCTGCTAACACATTTCATAAGATTTGATACTGGTTGAACACCATAAATCACTTTTATGAGGCTGTTGAGAGAAGCACATACAGTTTGAGTGGACATATACTGTATGTAAACTTCCTCACCAGCCAAACACACAGCTAGCGCACATGATCAAACTATTTTCTTGTTGCCTAGGTATCCAAACAGAAAAGCTTTAAAGTGTAGCATTTCTTCTGCCTCTGCATCTTTGGAGTTTTTGTTTCATCAGGGACTTTGAATGCTAATGACAAATCATCAGTATCTAAGCGTCCATAAAAACATTGGGGCTTGTGCTGTAAAACAGACCCTCACATAACAAAAAAACAAGATTCATACCTGTACAACTTTACGACCCTTTTGAGTTGGGGATAGTTGGCAACAAACAACTAACCAAAAAATGATCTCATTCACACAAAGAGCATAATAAACTCAAAACCTCTGCTTGAAATTCCTATCAGCTAGCAAGCATTCGGTTTAGAATTCTCTCAGAGTTGCCGGGGCTAACACCTGCACCTGTTTCTGTTTTTTTTTTTTACATCAACAAAACAAACAAGTATGGTCTCCTCAGATATGGCTGAGCTCCGACATTGTGTTGCAGATGTTTTTCACGGTGTTTGGTTGTAATTGCAGCGTGTCTCTGAGATGGCCGGTGGATGCTGATAATTAGCAGCAGTCAGGTGTTAATTAGCCCATGGGAGGTGGGACATGATTGGTCGGAATCCATACTGGTGTGTCTCATGGAGCCTTAACTCTTTGATCTGGCCTACAGGGCGGAACGCATCACTGTGCTTGTCATTTCCAATTAGGATGTTAAACCGATATCCCAAAGATATCCTCTCGATGCGCTTCCCTTCCCGATCCCAGGCAGATGGGTGGAGCAGGAGGAATGACAAATTGGTGGACAGATTATCATGTTTTTGTTGTCAGTTCGTTTCAGCATTCTGATACAAAAGCTCTGAGCTCATACATTTGAATAAACAAGTTTTTTAGGAGTCCATAACAGCCTGTGCTTACTTTGAGATATACAAATATAATTTGTTGCTGTTCCACTGATGATAAGCAGAGGATTGAATGGTTATTTCCCTCCCATAACTTCCTGTGTTTTGAATGAGCCCTATTTGGTTTGAATGATTAGCTTGGAAGGAAATTAGATTAAATTTAAACATTTCCTAAATGTAAAAATGTCCTTTATAGAACTGAGATGAAGTCCATCAGTTACAAATGCACTGAGTCAGTGATTAAATATTAGGCTTGCTTGTGAGGCTGTATTTGAGACTTGTCTCCAGATGTGTCAGAGTGCAGCACCAGCCATTTGCAGCAGCAGAACTTCAGCTTCCCAAGACAATTTGACAGGGATTGAAACTTCATAGCTCAGCAACTCAAGTTATTCCAAATTGTCAGCCACCCTTCTGGTGTAAAAGTACTGCCAGGTATTCCACAATCTCCTATCTTCAAATAACCACTATGGTCTTTTCTTAAGGATGTACTGTACATGTTCAACTCTGAGTCTGGGAAATATTACCTATGTGTATTTGTGGTGGAACAATACAAGGAAACATAACTAAATAAATGTCGGGGACAGTTTGTCTTGATAGCAGGAAAATTCAGGAATATTGCACATGTCTTCCTAATAATGGCTGGCATGGACAGTATTTTCTACACATCTTTCCTCTGGGTATAAACTGTAGTCTTTTCTCTTAAATGTGCAGTTTTAGTGGGGTTTTTTTAGGATAGAAAGTAGTTCTACTTCACATGATGAGCCATTGATCGTGCGCTGGAGCACTGGAACACTGAAGCTTTTTTTTTAAATAGCTGGTCCACAAAAATATGTAGGGAATGCCTTCCATATGGTCCCTTGATGGCAGACTAATGAGAGATGAATTACTAATGAAGGTACACTACTCAAATTGTCAATTCTATTTGTGGTTGAAACCAGCATTACAAAAAACATTGATTTGGTTTAAAACTACAATGGGACATGCCCCTCCCACACAATGGGCCTGACATGCACTCCTCTATACCCCTCACCCACACGCACGCGCGCACACACACACACACACACACACACACACACACACACACAACATGCTACATGCTACGTTCGCTAGCATTTTCAGTCCGATAGGAGTGTAAACTGTAAACTGTTATTGTATATAAACATTGATATTCAAGGAACAAACCATATGAGCCCAACAATGACAAAGCAACCGTCCCATGGAAATTAACAGTCAGTATACATAACTGACGTTGCGCTATTAGCCCATTGTAAAACCCATATCTCCCTAGAGTCCATTTCCATAATCGAGTGCATTAATTGCTGCAGAGGCAGCAACAGCAAACATGCACGCAAGTGTTTGCGTAGCTGATTCACTGAGCAAGCCAGCTGGCTGCCATATAGGAGTAGGCAGGCTCCATTATACAGTAGTAGTAGTATAGAATAACTCAAGGTGCTACAGTACATTACACCATTGGAGCCCTGATCAATGAGATATAACTATAAAAACAATCTGATCCACAGAACAGGTAGTGAAATGGTAATGGAAATAAATATACTCTTTAATTAAATAGCATATTTAGTTTAGTCAACTATATGCCTCTTGGGGAAGATATTGAATTAAAAAGGATATGCACTTTCTCTTCTCACATTTCCTTATGTATATACTGTACATATCAAAGCTTACATGTCCTGTCATTACAGTATATGTCATAGTTACATATTTTTATTTTGTCATTGTTTTGTGGATATTTTTCCAGCCTCAGGCAATGCCTGTCTTGACATGTTATTTGGATTTATGAAAGAGATGACACAATGTGAATTATACATAGAAAATTGATTAGCAGCAACATAATTTCTCTAATTTGCATGTGTGTAGTGGTTCCTACACTGACTCATACAAACACCTTGTGGAGCTTGTGTTTTTTTTTTTTGTTTTTTTGGAGGGGTGGGGGGGCACAGCATAATCCAAACATCATGAAAATAGAAAATAATGGAAGATTAGATTAAGAGCCACATTTGCATATGAACACACGTACTCTCTGAAAATGCAAGAGCAGTCCATAGAGAAATGATCAGATCACAGTGATTATTGCCTCTGTAAAAGGCCACTCGTGGGCTTGGTTCTACATGGCTGTGAATGCATACAGTATAGGATTTGCTTTTACAGACAGACACGGTGTCAGGTCATTTAACACCCTGTACCATTGTTGTGGCTCAGTGTGGTAACCGATAACTGTGTTCAATTTAGCCTCAATTAAGGTGCATATAGGAAATGGACCAATAACCGGATGGGTGGCAGAAATAGCTTGCGTTTACAGTATGAACAGGGCGAACGCATAACAAGTGCAAAAGCAGCTGCATGACAACATTTTTAGCTGTACAATTGGAGCTTTTATTAAGACAGAATGTGCGTATGAGTAAGGGGGGGCTGAACCAAAATAAAATCCACCATAAATTGAAAAAGGCTTGTCATTCAACTGAGAAAATCAGTCAGTTTTATGCCCAGGGAGGGAGGGGATTGGGGGGAGGGGGGGTTAGAAGTATGGGAAAGGGAAGGACAGAGAGAATGGCATACTGCTCCCAACTGACTTTGAAATTGAAGAGCGTCAAAGAATGGGGGAATGGAGGAAAATTGCTTGGAAGGAAAATATTACATTTGAGAGAACTGAGGGTAGATGAAAAAGACAGATGTGATAATGAGATGGGTTGAATGAGAGAAATAAATATGTTTTTTATTTATTTTTTGCTAACAAGCATCAATAAAATGCCATCTTTAAATGTCCCAACACACTTGCCTTTAGTGAAGCCATACATATCCATCTCTATTGAGATGCTGTAGCTTGCACCAATGTTTACACTACACTGCATCTGTGCTATATTATATTTCATTTTAGCAAACAGACCTCAATACCACAATGACCCCTGTTACAGCAGAGTGTCAACATGTGTTTTCCTCTGAAGCCTGTCTCTCTTTGGCTTGCCCGTAGAACTTTTAGGCCTTCTCAATCTGTCTCTCCACACAAGCAATTATGCAGGGTAGCACTTTTGCTATAAGATCAAACCATCTTCATGCACTCCCTCTCAGTAAATGTTAAGTGCCATGGCACCTATTTTAAGATGGAAATTGAAAAGCGCCATACAGTTGTTTCAAGTACTGGGAAGGAAAAGAGTTTATTTCCTTTCAAATCGACAAATACACAGCAGATAATGATTGATGCACCTGGGGTGCAGCAAAACCCCACGAGAGGATAGAGAAGTACTTTTCTAAAGCATTTTTCTAAAGTGAATACAAATAGGTTGCTGATAATATAACATATTGCAGGAAACTGATTAACAAGACATGTCACCTTGAAAAGATACTGGAAAACACAACAGCACACACACACACACACACACACACGCATGCTCTCTCTCTCTGTCGGTAAAGTTATAGACTGACCTAGGGATCTGACATGAATTCCTATCTATCATTCGTCTTTCTCTTCTCTCTCTCCATCTCCCCCACCCACTGCTGCAGAAATCAAAGAGTGCTGAGCCAGGGGGAAAAGAGACTTCATCAATCTCCGCTTGTCCCTAACCGTCACGTTTACCTGACAAAGTTGCACGGCACTCTGGGAGGTGCGGTTTCTTTTTTTTCCTTTTTTTTTTTCTTCAGGGTTTTTTTGACGTCCAAAACTGTAGCGCATGCCTCCTGAAATTCAATTTCTGTCCTCATATTACATTTTTAAATGCAGTCCTTGTTTGCATCAGCAAGCAAAGGCAAACACTTTGTACACGCAGCGCTACAGAATGTGGTTCATGACCTGCGTCACATGTCAAAACCTTTATTCATCTGGTGAGCAAAACAGCCCCCTCAGCCCATTCCTCTTCGTACCCTGCTTATAATTCATAAAGCTGTGAATATTTGCTTCTGGGAGCTGCAGCATACAGCTATAGTCTTTCAATTCCACCTGCTGAATCGCTCTACTGAAGCAGATAGGGGTTAAGCGCCTTGCTCAAAAGCACTTACTTATTTGTCTTAAGTATATGCTGTTCTTGTGCATAGAGGATTTGTACCGGCAGCTTTACAGTTATTTTTAATCATGGTGTTATTCTACCCTCTCTAATGAACTGGAAATGCATTGAAACTAATGGTGAAATTAATTGAATATGCTAAACCTCATATGGAGCAGACCGTTGCATTTTTTTGTCTATTATGTAATTGTACTCAATTCCCAGTGCTTATACATGAGTAACTCCAAAATAACATGAATTAAATCCCATCCATGCGGAGATATGGGACAGAAATGGGACAGCAATGCCCACTTCCATAATCCTATGGTAAGAGACGGATATTCAAAGATTTCTTTACAGAGGCTGGAATTTATCTGTCCTCATTATTCTGATGTGATATTGCCCTAAGACAAATCTGACAGCAAGACGCAGATGCTAACTACTCCACTAAGCTGGAATAACTCCCAAACTCTAGCATACTATTTTTTTTTACTGCTGCATTGATAACACTATTTCAGATATGTGTATGCTGCTTCTAAGTATAGAAAAGAAGTCCCAAAGTACTGTGGGCTTGGCTGAAAGCCCAGGGGATCAGCATTCTGTGTCCTATAAAGAGATTCAAGAAAAGTTTGTGTCCCTGAAGGCTGTTTAATGGCCGGACAAAGACGCAAACTGAGCTTCTTTCACATGAACGACAATCGTTCAGACAGCAAAAGACAGAAGGTGGTGTTGTATTCACTGACATGGTCAAAGGTTCTCTGCGAACCAGGCTGTGACCCTGACCTAAATCTCTGACATTGGTTAAAACAACACAATTAGTTCTTGGTTGGAGCGAAGGTGACTTATTGCAAACCACAATAGCCCCTTAGGTATAATTTCCCAGAATGCTCCTCTGAAGGACTGCTGGGCTAAACGCCCCCCACTCATCAGGTTGTTAACATGACCAGATAAAAGCCACCTCTAGCATGACATTTCCTTTCGGTGGAATGAAAAGGACAAATGTTAATAGTGCTTGCAGAGAACAATTCGAATGCCATTTGGAATACTGGTAAACAGAGCTACGCGAGTCTTAGCATTACGCTATTACTGTAGATGTTTGGCAGAAAGGGAAACGGATAGCACTTTTGGGAGGGAGGAGTGATAAAGACTAAACGAGAAGAAAAAGAGAGAAAGCCAAATTGGTACTGGCCTTCTAACCTCTAGCCTTCTAACCTCTGCAGAAAATGATAACGCAATATTGAACCCCCTATTGCTAAATGGAAATATAAACAAATGATGTATAGCATTCATCTGAGAAGTACGGAGCATAGGCATGCACACGGAACAGAACAGGTGTGCTTTTTGGTCTACGACTGCCTTTGAAGGATGGGAGCACATGGAAAAAGCCCCCGTACGCCCAACGCGACCATATTGGAACATGCACAGGGAGAAAATAAATAGGGAGGGAACCCAATTGGATGGTTAAAAATAGCTCCTGCCTGTGAAAACGGCATCAAGGCGAGGCTACCATTAGAGGCCAGGGAGCCAGCGCAGACGCATATCAGCTTCTGAGATACATAACTATCAGCCTGCCCACAGCGGGACGTTTTGGAAAAGGAGAGCAACACACTGCAGGCTGGTTCACAGCCATCACACAGGAGGGGCATGGAGGTCAGAACTACACGCACACCTCTGAGCCCTAGCAGGCCACACTGGACCAGACAGCTCTCCTTGGACTGACCTGGTTATCAAGTATACAATTCGGGAGCAGACTGTTTGAGCCATGTCAGCATGGCCTAAATAATGGCATCACCTGGACAAGCGGGGCGCATCAGAGAGATGGAGACCTTGTAAGATATGTGTTGTCTCGCCTGCTGAAGGGCAGATGGAAATGACTTGGGGGGAAAACAAGCCTTTTATCACCAATAGAGGGACAGGGGCAGAGGGGGCAATTATGTGAGCAACAAAGCTGCTACCCCACACAGAGACAACACTGCACACACTTGAAGTGCATAGATGATGGTCAGAGAGTGCACAACGCTGTACTGTACAGGTCAATACAGCACAGCACAGTGAATGCTAACAAACCAGCTTAAACCAGGCCCAGTTTGTGCAAATTCGATCTAGTTAAATTGCATTAACATGTTTTCTCAATAGTATTGTAGTAATACATTAATAAATAAATGACACTACAATATATTTCAAGAAAAACCAGAGCGGTAACCTCGATGGCGTTTGTTTCATTTGTTAAAACAATATTGTGTGTAATCTGGAGATGGTATATAAACAGATGGATGGTTAAAAACAGTTTTTTACCAACATCAAGCACACTTCGGTATCCTGTCGCAGTACTACACTCTTGAAACTAGCAATATAAAAACCTTGGAAATTACAAACTCAATGTGACGGCCGTTTGCCTGAACCCTCCACATCTGAGATGAAATAATGTGATGGGAAAACAACCTACTAGGAAATATTTCCTGTCGATCTGGCTGTAGTGAAATAAATGTAACCCACCCCCACCAACCTCAAGCCACCCACCATTTCGCTATTATCTTTGTTTGGGCTCGTACACACTTGAGATAATGTCAGCTCGGAGGAGTGGCGTAAAAGCATGCACTTTCCCAATAATTCATGCATCTGATTAGCCCTTGGCTGTTGCCATGGTTAACTTCCCCGCCGGATGACAGAGAGTTTAAGTGTCTGTGTGTGAGAGAAGCTGGGAGAAAAAGGGGAAGGCATAAATAAGCTCTGCCTGTCTGACTGTCCCCATCTGAATCCCCCCCCTACACACACACACACACACACACACACACACACACACACACATGCACACACACCTACCTCCATGATAGGAATGGTGGAAGTTCCAAAAATGATAATGAAGATTTAAAAGGAGTTGAAAGATGCTTCTCGGCTGTGCTATGGGTTCGTTCCTAGACTGTCTGCAATGGTTTTGGAGAGGGGCTGAGAACAGTGTTGGCCTTGCAAGGGAAAGGGTTGAGAGGAATGCAAGGCACACAGCATGAACCTGCAAGTAATTTTAAATGGGAGTTGATCAAATGGCCAATGAATGGCTACATAAGCAACCACATAGAGTAAAGCAGAATGCTTTGATTAATTCCAACAGCTCTGTCATTTCACAGTGAACCTCATGGGATGCTAAGTTGATGAGTTATTTTATATTTTTTATTGTTTAATCCACCCTGACAGAACATAAAAACCTCAATTTACTGTGAATTTCCACTTTTTGTTTTGTGCTCGTTATTGAAATTTGCATGACTTAATAATATTTATTCACATGTTTATTTCTTCAAAAGATACAGTTCTAATTGAGATTATTAAAATGCGAGCATGTGTGGTGGGGAGCTGGCGTTGCGACCATGTCCAGACACTTCCAGCATCCCAGCATGCAACAGACGGGGGAGGGATATCTCCATTCCTTCATTATGCCCTTGGATGCCTTATCAAAGTGCATATTGTGCCTGTGATTCCCTTTATGGGTGCACCGCAGCACATACAGTACTGTAGGTTGATGCCTAATAGAGTCGGCTCTGCATTCTGAGCGGGACAACGCTATGATGAAAAGCAGAGCAACTTGCTGGAGTCCTTTCCCTCCGTGAATACCGCCATGCTACTAACTGCCCTGGCCCTGCCCATCCCTCACTTGCACCCCTGCTCCAAGAGGAGCACAGACGCTCTCTTAATAGGTTGGTGACGAAGTGAAATCTGAGCGCGCAGCGCCACTAGCCTCCTTGAATGTGTCGTCATCCGCGGCCCGCTATTAGTTAGATGTCTTTATTTCTTTATCTCCGCCCCTCTTATTTATTTTATTAACATGCCTGACTGTCGAAAGTGCCCGTCACCGCTGACCGCCTCACACCAGGGGGGTGGTGACTGGAATCCTGGACAGGGCAAGGGGACCGCCACGCTCTTCTGCCCCAGGGGCAGAACGAAAGAGAGAGAGAGAGAGAGAGAGTTGTAGGTTGACAGGCCAAGCAACTTTCCTATTGAGAAAGGCACACAAACACCTTTCCTCTCTGCCCCACCCCCCCCACCCCCACCCACCCCCCCAGACCTAAAGTGAAACGTGTATGGCAAGCATGCGCGCGCGCACACTCACACACACACACACACACACACACACAAGTACACACCCACACACATGCTCACTTGAAGGATAACACATGCACATAACTTAGCATAGACTATGCTCTTTGCTCTGTGATGCTTTATACATGTACTGTATGCATACTAGCGTACGCAATCTCACTTTAGCACACTCGTGTTGCACGGAAAACATATGCTATCAAGTCACACTATTACACTGATGTTTAGTGTCTGAGTAATGTATATACATACACCATATGATATGAGATTACGCTATATTGTACTGTACTTCTTTAGAAAAATGTATATAATACATGTGTGCAGATCCTTCAGGAATTTAAATGAATGGATAAACAGTTGCTGTACAGACAGACAGCCAGATCTAACAGATTGTACTGTATGTCAGGTTCCAAGGTGGTTTAGTAGCCGATGAACAGATTGTACATGGCTAATGCAGCATGTGGTCTGTTTGATACTGGGTGGGTGATTCAGTGTATTGAGCCACGTGGGGACACATTGTCCTAGTCTTATTTACGGCAACAACACGTTTATTATCTTCCCCATTGTTAAAATTAATGCATTATGCGCACCATCAAATCTTTTAGAATACCAACAATATGACTTTTCTTCATCCGGAACAGCATTCCAGAATTATTTGTAAGTCATATAAACAATCACATGTGGTAAACACAAGCTTTATTTGTAGTCCAGTCAGACAGACTAGCACATTCAAATGGTATGGTAATTGTATTTAGTGCATTGAACTTTGCACTACAAATATGTATTATAAGTATCAATCAAATATATCCAGTATACGAATATATTGACCTTTACTTGCATGTGTTTATTAACTAAAAAGTGTACATAATACTAATAATTCAATACCATATGTGGGGGTGCCAGTGCATCGCAGGTCACAACAAACACAAATATAGCATCAGACTGTATACAAAGCCTTTGCTTTGGGTTCTCTGGTGCTGCAAGATGACAGGGCTTAAGACTTAATGATTTTCAATTGCAGGGTGAGGTGACAGCTCAACAAAGCATTTCAAGCTTTTGGCCAACAGCATTTCACAATAGTGTTCCAAAATACAGTAGCATAGACAAGTACAAATAAAGAATAAATCATGGACCCGTACTGAATAATCATGATCTCAAGCTTATATTGTCTGCTCAAGTATGTAGTTTGAATTTCATGAGGTAATTATTATAGGCCTGTGTTACTGTTCTACGACTTCAAAGAATTATTCAACTCAAACAAATAAGGAGTAGTAATTTCTTGGTTTTCTGGAAATGTGAAGCCTTCACTCTTCTTCAAGCAGACACAGTCCCCTTTCACAAAGCAGATGTGGGATGCTGCCATATTTGCATCCTGCATTTTCTCTAGTGCTTCCTCAAAGCCTTCACTTCCGGACATTTCTTTAAAACTAGCGGTTTTACATTATACATTAATCTAGGGGTTGAAAATGTTATTATTTTATGTAGCCCTGTTCTTGTGAGTGTAAATCTGTGTGTGATGTGAGCCTTTTTATTTGAGCTACTACCATATTTAATGACATTGTTATCAATATTAACGATGATGATGACTTGCCTATGTACATATAAATAGGGCTGTATGGGAGGGACAGCATTTCTAGCAGGATGGTTTACAGAGTCTTCAGAGTTAGCATACTGTATACAGCATATCGACACAATTGCCCATGACTATAATTAATTACACAAAACTTAACAGAATTTCAGAGTTTCACCACCAACATAACGTTGACTTACAGAGCAAGATGATAAACTGGAGCTCTAGAATGATAAGGATTAAAATAGTGTCATTAGTCATAGTCATTTGGCAATTTGCTACAACTACAATAAATATGGTATTATATGAAGCAATACTGTACAACTCAGTGTGACAAAAGTCAAAGCTACTGTGTTAATGTTCTGAACTCCTGAGCTATGTTGCTATAGAATAAAAAACACAATTTATGTACAGTTATTACCTTGGCATAGTGCTGCTCAAATTTGATTCATGTAGTACATCGTATATATTCCTGTAGACCTATAGTGCTTTAAGCCAAATACACAAGGTGCCATACAGTAAATGCATATTTTATTCTTTGTGTGGATTGTTTGAAGTTTCACTGTCAGGCATATATACACATCTTTTGTATAAGTATTTGTTTGGAGGTTTAAAATCCAATTTTCTCGGTGTAGCCTACGGTACATTAATGCCACATCCTTGTCTGGTCACTCCTTTTATTGTTTGTAGGGTAACTGGAAACCTCTGGGGTAGCTGGAAACAGTAGGTGTGGAAAAAGTACCCAATTTACATTTCTCTTAACAAAAATGCAAACTTTTACATTTTAACGTAAATGTTTCATGTTTAGGGGCTGTAATATCTACTGTACTGTAGACAGTAGTCCAGTTTGTTTACATGGTACTGTAATAAAGTACACAAACAGTATTCACTGAAGGTTCCCCTATGTGCCTTGCTAAATGGTATAAGTCTATATTTGCTGTGTTTATAGCTAGGGTAATAATCACTTAATGGACCCATTCCATGAAAACCAAGTATTTCTAGTAGTTTTTGGAATTAGCAATGTCAATGTGACACGAACAAGTAGTAAGCCTTTCTAAATGTACTATAGCTTCATGTTCGTTATTGGCTAAAAAAGGGAGAGAGGCGGGGAAAAAGGTGAATAAGAGAAAAGTGCCTATGTTTCGTATTTACTACAGTTTGTTTGGTAACACCCCTATGAGGATATTGCCAGCTACGTCGTATTGAGCAACATATACAAGGCAAGGAACTGATGTTGATCACCAGTACACAAACCGTAAGTAAAAGTGTAAATCTAGTTTTTGAACTGGTAGGCTACCATAGCATAAACAACTCAGCAGGACAGGCATATTATCAATGATGCAGTGTGCACATCAATAACTACATTAGATTAATGTAGGCCATTGTTCAGAAACAGTAAACGGACTTAGGTCAAGGAACTGTGTCAACAAGTCATGAAATGGCTCCTTTAAAATATCACAGACATTTTTAAAAGGGATGTCTGGGTAATGACCTTTTTATTTGTGCACGTGATATTTCACATTCTATGAAACAGAATATAGTTATAGATATACATATAATTTATTTACCAAATTTGCTGTTTTTGTGATTTAGTTTTAGTTAACATGTTAAAATAAGTTGTGTCTTTTCTCCTGTGTAAACAAAAAAACATTTATATAAACACAGTAACGGCTGTGGCTAGCGCCCACATTTTCACGTCTACTTTAAACACAAGTTGGCCTGAGTCATGCTAATTAATTTTCTACGGCGGGCTATTCTCAGCAGAGCAGGTAACAGTTGGTCTGTGCCATGCTGCACTGTGAGGTAGTCATTTCCAAGACTGTACAAAGAACAGCCGGAGTCGACCCTGCCCTGGCATAGCTTCCCACGTTCCCTTTGTCATCCCCATGAAGCATTTCCTAGGGACATCTTGCCATGATGACTTGCCTTTCACCTAAACCAACTGGTAAAAGTTGATGGTCTGTTCCTGCACCCACGCTTTTGTCTGCTCATGCACTGATTATACAAAGTGAGTCATAATGCCCAGACTCACTTGTTGGATTACCAACACCATCAGAAAATGCTTTCCAAGGCACAACACAAACCCAATGGCTTGCCACAAAAGGCACCATGGTTTATGGCCCTTCTGCTAATCAGGCATTTGTGCAGAAAGGGGATTGTGTTTTGTGTGGTAAATATGTCGACACACGGCAAACCACTGCTGCCAATTCCGTAAAGGGACACACCGCTCAATTTATGCTCTGAATATAAATTCCCACCAACCACATGCATATGTGTTATACGCTATAACACAATGAAGAGTACACCTATAGGATATAAATGTGCCCTTAACATTGCACATGCAACACAATACCATTCTGTATCTCAAAACTATTCTCACAGATTTCTGTGAGATTTCACAGGTTGGAATCTTAAAAGATATTCTGACATGTGACATGCGGTTGTCACGTAGGGGAGATGTTTATGGATTGCTGAGCATTAAATCAAAGCAGACTTGTGTCTGCCACCCAAAGATTGATGGCTTTGCGGAGAGCTTTAATAAAAGATAATAAATTCATGTGCAAGAATAGTCAGAATTAGAATACATTGCAGTATCTGCTGTTGCGTGCTGTATGCTATCTGCAGCATTGAAACTAGTTATATGTGGCAGGCTTTCATGTGTACAGTAGAGAGCCAATTTGCCATAGTCATTAATAGGTTTTAAGATCACTATTTGTTCATGTTCATAGTCATCTATGAATTACTCATTTGACCAAAGAAATATCTTCTATATTAAGACACGGCACTGGTGCATTCCTCCATTGTCTGACTTAGCTTGTGATCTCTGTCAATTCTGTCCCAGCTCTAAGCGTCTCACTCCCATGGGAGCTTAAGGCAGTGACCCCATCCATGAGTCCTGAGATCTCAATAATTGGATGGCGAGTATTGGGGGGAGGATGGTGTTGGGGGGGGTGTGAAATACCATTGTCACTGTCTGCAGAGGAAAGACATACAGTACATATAGTGCAAGCTGGATGATACAGGCTATGTGTGAGTGACAGACGTTTGTGGTAGATGGGGATACTTGGAAAAGCGGGGTGACCTTTCCCTGAGGACAGATGTCATCTCCGCGCAGTGCAGGGAAGACGCCAGTCTCCTTTGCTTCAGCGACTCCCCGGTCCTTTACAAGTAAAGCTGTCTGCCATCTTTCAATAAAAGAGAAGAGGTGTTCTCTATAGCAGTCTCCCACACTTTTGTTTTCCATCTCTCTCTACTTTCTTCCCCACTTCGTCCAAGCCTGTGTCAGCCGCCGTTAGAACATCTTATGATGCACACCAGGTGCCTTTCTACTGTGGAGGAGATTCACTGGCCCTGTCCGAATTCAGCACACTGCGCACTAAAATAATGCGGTGTCTAATGTACTTTATGAGATGGCAGTGCGTTATAGATGCAGTGCGTTAAAGACTTTAGTGTGAAGTGAAATATAGTGTGCACCTAATGAGGACAATAAATCAGATTTCACCCTGCAAGTCTATGCTCTTTTTTCTTGGAGTCATTCATAGCTTTTGTTCTGTTACAATCGTGTGTTTACTGTAGATGTTAACATTTTCCTCTGCTTTCTTCTCTTTGTTCTATCTGGTTGACAAAACATGTGTGTAAAGGAATGGCAGTGTTTGTGACAACAGATTCAACCTAATTTGCCTATTTATTAGATGTACTAATGTTTTTACCATAGCATAACTATTTGACAATATACATTTCATAATCAGGTTTGCTTAAGCCATGACACAAATAATTACAGGAATATAGCCATTTATGTCATCTGTTACAGGGACAGATTAAATCACTTGGAAGCTTAGAAACGGAAAAGGTACCTAAGGGTACCTGTTTACAGGGCAGCAACATTTGCCTACACAAGCATTTAAGTTTATACTTTTGAACTGTACACATGAATACTTTCTGATGCATATTCATATGCAGTGTATCATTTTCAAGGTTTTCTTGACTGTATAAAAGCACATGCTAGGCTAAATGCTTAAGCATATGTAAAACACCAAACCACTCTTGGGACCTCATAAGGGCTAACTACAAACTTCACAATAAAGGGATATGGGTCCTGTTCTATCCCTATATATACAGTATGACCATCCTAGAATGATGTAAGGCTCTATGTGTGTATAAAAGCACACATTTTATCTAGATAAATTATAACATAGCATAACATTGCATAACATTACGGGGATGATGACATATTTGATTACTATTAGAATAGCACAACACATTTCTATATCTTCCTTGGCTTACAGTACTTGATCATTTACACTTTTTGTCTTCACATTACTTTGTGTCAGCGTGATCGAATCCAGCTTGAAGCTAACTTATTACACTATTCAAAACCTTTATTAATAATTATAAGATGTTGTAGAGTGATGAAATGTAATACTTTATAAGCCTGTGAAGGTGCTGAAATGAATCTGCTGTCACAGGTGTGGTGTGGTCAAATACAGTAAACTCAAGTGCACACACCACATATACTTGATTCAGCTTGGAGCCCAGTAGGGGCATAATAGTCGATTATTTTAGTAGAGCACAGTGTCTCACATTTTATATGAATATTATTCTGAAACAACAATTATCAGGTGAAACCTAAAGATTTCTGGAATGTACATTTTTCAATAGCACATCTGAATTGAATGACTTTATACTGTATTGTACTGTACTGACTTTATACGCATTATACTGTATCAAACTACCTCTTTATGCAAATTAAAAGTCAGTGAGTTGTGTATGTTTAAAGTTTTATTTTATACAAAACATTTACATTTAAGACAATAAGATGACTCTTGAGTGAGGTGAGTGCAAAACAATGAGTCCAGTGCAAATAATCTACCATTCCTGATCATTTGATCATGCATGTTTATACCAAGTATATTAAGCAATCATAACTTTCTTTTTAGCATAAACTTGGATGGAACATAGCTTTATAATATAATAATACATTTTATTCTAGTGTGTTACGCCTGATTCTAGACATAACTGATGTCTCTGTCTTCCTCTGCTCTCTCCTGTTCTGGGTCTAAACCCAAAGCGCTGTCGCGAATCATCTGCCAGCAAATCAGAGACTTCCTCTTGTTGTTTGATCTGTCTCTTGGTTTGGTTCTGAGCTTTGGTGAGCCTGCTTTTGTTGTGACCGGCTTCTGACTCTGCTTTTTTTCATGTTTATTGTCTTTGGAGAAGGCCTTGAAGATGCAAGGCATTTCTTGAGCAAGGTCGTCATTTCTGTCCTCAACCCTGGAAAAAGTTAGTGTAAATGTTGAGTGTCAGTATAGTGCATCAACGCTAGAGCATCTGTTTTCATGTGCTGAATTTCTCTCTTACCGGAGGTACCAGCAGTCCCTTAGGCCATACTTCAGCCCACACACCCCCAGCCGTGGCTTCAGGCAGCAAGGTAGCATCCTCTCTATCATGAGAGTGGTGGCCACCACCTAAACAACATATGCAACGTCAGACAGAGAACTGCAATTTATCACCATATCTATGGGCCAACCACTCAGGTGTGGGAAAATACACATAAAACTCTTGAGCATCCCAACCAAAACCAGTTTTTCTGTAATGCTGGGTGAAACCACAAGGGTGATTCTGGTCACAAATGAAGGAGTGTCTCTTTAATGTACAGTCAATTAAGGTCCGAATTCAAAACAAGATTTTGCTTCTCACCTACATGGCCTAGCACCCTTTTACCTCTCATCATCATTAGTTCACACACCTCATCTCGTAGTGTCCACTCACCAAACTTTCCGAAAACAAGACTTTACAGGCTTTCAGTGTTACTGCCCCTAAACTGTGGAACTCTCCCTACTGAAACATGCAACTCTGACTCTCTAATCATTTTTAAAAAACAGACAAGATGCTTCAGGCTAGCTTTTCCCAAGGCTTAGCCTGGTTTTTAGTTAGCTCTGGTTTTATTGTGTATTTGTGACTGGTTTATGTTTGTTGTAGTGTCCTTTTGTTTCTTGAAAAATATTATAATTATTATTATTATTATGAATGTCCATTAATACCTACTTGAGTCCTCCAGAGTTCATCTCTCTCCTGTGTGACCCTGGAGTGTGTGTCACCCATCATGGCCATCAGCAGGTTGAGCATAAGGACAAAGACGACCATCGAGAAGACACTGTGCACTACAAAGACCACAGGGGGCATCATGACGGAGAGGTTCTCAGGTAAGTTAATGAGACCTGTAGAGATTTCATACTGGGCCCACAGTGTGTTGGGGAAAGAGCTGTATTCTCCTAAAGTAAATGGTGCCTGGGTCATATAGAAAATCCAAATGGCTGAAAGGAAGGAAGTAGAGGGGGGGGGGGGCAGGAAGAAAAAACACATTATTTAATTAAAGTGGTTAAAATAACCACTGTTGAATAAGTTGTTTTTAATAATAATAATTTGTTAGAAAAATATGAAATACTCACAGCTGGCAAAGGCCATGATCATAACGAAGAGCAACCACATGAATTTAGCCATATCTCCAAATATAATCTAGGAGGAAATGAGACACACAACAACTGTGTTCATTGAGAATCTAATAACATGTCTGGTTTCAAAGGTGTGTGCAGGTGTGGAACAAGCTGTTTGGATACTATAATGCAGCGCATGTATATATATAATGTCTGAGTGGATATAATGAATAGAATTTAACATTTAAATTTGTACAAAAACTACATGCAAAGAATGATTTGAAAATAACCAGACAGATAAAAATGTGCATCAGTAAAAGCAGTCATGGTACATCCAGAGACACCGACAACAGGCCTTCGTCCTACCTTCTGTATTGTGATGACATACGGGCCAAGCATTTCAAATCCTCTGGCGAAGAACATTACATTGATCCAGCCCAGCACTAAACTCAAGCACATGAGTGAAGTCTCCCCTTCCAGTCCACATACTCTGAACACACAGAGGAGGACCACCAGGCAGGCATAGTTGATACTGGTCACAACAACAGTGAGGGGGAATATGGACAAAAGCAAATGAGTGATTACATGTAATTGAAGGGAAGTTCCTGTATACGCAGCATCACTGTTCACTGATCACGACTTACAAGATGACATGGAAGGGACCTCCCAGGACTGTCTGGCCAAAGCAGGTCTTGGCCCCCACTCTCACTATATAAGAAATCTGTGGAATTAGCATATGGTTTAAGTGGGATGGGAGATACAATGAAATTGCAAAAAATAATTAGTTCTCAATCGGTCTGCCTCGTTAAATAGATGTGCACAAAAAAGTAAATCAAACAAAACAATGGTTCAGTATGTGAATCTTCGTTAGCTGTCCAAAAAAAGGTTCCATAAACTGACCTCTACCAACAGGATGATAAAGGCTCCGATGACACTTATTACTTCTCCAGCCAGCCGATTCCTGTCCTGATATGTCACATAGCTCTCCTGCAACATAGATACACTTAAATAAATACATATTAGTATCTATAAAGACTTTTATGTTAACCATACAACTCATGCAATATGCACTGTTTTTCATATGTATATACTATATATTGTACTAGAATCCTCAACAGAATAAAATATCTATTTGAATTTAATTGTTCAAATAGACATTTTGTTCTGTTTAGGAATATAGGCAGGGTTAGATATTCTTGAGAACTTTGAATATTATATAATATTATTATAATATTATATAACACATTGAGAGGCCGGGGGCATTGTTGTTGTCGCCACAAAAGGTGCATTAGCTTACACTTAGCTAGCAATAAATGATTACACCTTTATTAAGGAACTATGTGCAGTGTGATATTGTCTGTCACGAAGCAGCAATATATCAGACCAAAGCAAATGCTTTGTGGGCCACACACACACACACTAACAGAGTAGGTGGGATTACATCACACATGACATTCTCTGCTCAGGATATAGTTCCTCCACTACATCTTTACATAGACAATAGTTGTTTGCTATATATATTCATGTTTCAAATATAGCACCTGTACACAGACTGTCACTTTACACAAATATCAAAGAGCATAATAATGAATCAATTAGTGACCCAGTCAGCCATATACACAACAAATTCCAGTGTTTAACAATACGTAAGAACCCACACTAAGCGTTTTCTGGATCAAGACGGTCTTGTCCATGGGTGAGGTAGTGTAGTTCTGTGGAGCGGCCTTCAGGGGGCGAAACAGACAACACACTGTGAAGATCCCCATGTACAGCAGATACAACAGAAGCAGCAGCCTTTGAAAGGAGAAAGACCATACTATGTACTTAAAACACTTCAACAGTACAAATGTACCATCTACGTTTAACATAACATACAAAAACATACCTGAAGTAGTGTTTCCCATAGAGGTTCCATTTGAGACTAACTAGCTGCTTAACAGGTGTCACATCCAAGATCTTCCTCGCCTGGAGTACAGACACAAATTGATAGTCAATACCTTTCACACACATACACACACACACACAAATTGGATACTTGCCTAATATTATATATTTTTTTATTAGGATTTTTTGTCTTCTTCAAGGTACCTCTGCCTTGTTGCTACTGATGATAATATCCAGCACTGAGAAGTTGTCTGCCCAGGAATCAATCTCTGTCAGGTCATAAAGGTTAGAGGTCACAGTACCCAAAGTCCACTGGACCAAGTGCCTTTTATTAACAAGGTGCTGGAATACCTGAGAGAGAGAGAGAGAGAGAGAGAGAGAGAGAGAGAGAGGGAGAGCGAGTTTCCATCCATGAATGTTACACCCATTTCACAAATCATTGCTTCATGGCTCAATGGTAATGCTAATTACAGTGTGTTTGGAGCATATTGTTTACTGTGATAGTTTCTATCAGTGAGTTACTGAAAAAACTCTTTATACTGTTGATTGTGTGTACACTAAGCCCTCACCACAACATTGCCCTCCTTGGCGGCCATTTTGAATGGTGTGAGGCCGATGTTGTTGGGCACCATATCCAGAGGAACTGTCAGATCCAGCTCTGCATCGCATGTCAGAACCAGGTCAATGGTCTTGCATGCAATGGTCTTGTTGGGCTGTAGAACCAAAATGTGAAGCAGTGTATTACCTAAGAAATAGAAAGGAGATGATCTGAGCAATTGCAATTATGAGCAATGTTTAATATACATTTACTTACCATATATTAAACAAAGTGTTTAATGTTCAGTGTTAGTATAACGTGGTCAGGATATATAGTATCCTTTTTGTGTATCAGCTAAATGTAGCTGTACCTAAAGTTTTGTGTAAAAGTAGAATATGGGCTGCCGTTCATACCACTAGAGTCCTGGATTCTGGTGCTGGCCCCGGCACTAATCACC
>JAODUE010025585.1:0-22699 GCA_027564755.1 Amblyopsis hoosieri
TATATATATATATATATATATATAATTATTAATATTATTATTTAATCTCTGTGTTAGGGAAGCACACAGCCCTTCAGCAAGCTTTTATTAATAAGTGAGCAGTGAATGCTGAGGCAATACTCCAGATGGTGAGATACTTGAGGGTGTGTGATTGGCAGACGTTGTGTATTTGCTTGTAAACAGTTTCTCTGAAGGAGTGGATTTCCCTTAATGAATATTCAGGCAGAGATAATCACCTTGTTGATATATAATCTACATTTTATTTTAATAATCTGCATGTTTCTTTTTTTTTTTTTTTTTTGCATACATGATTGTTAGTGTAGGTTGGGTTGTTGTCTCTCCAGCTACACACTTCTCCGTGGAAACACAAGGCTGAAGCTCCTTATTTTAGCGTCTACGTTAGCGTGGAGCTAATGGTGTTCATTCTGGTCCTCTAATCAGGGCAGATGAATGTCATTAACCACTCACTTGGTGCCCTAGATCTCAGTGTGTGCCTGATCAGACTATGATAAAATACAGCAAGACTTCAAAGGACACAAAGGCTCTGAAAATGTTTTACATGAAACACATCGCTGGAAAAATTTTTGAAGCCTTTTCTCATTTATAGTAAACCTCCCATTTGCTGTAAGAGCTTATTCAAGGCTTATTTACGTCAATATAGTATATCGGCAAAAATACAGTATCTAAAAATTATGAAACATTATATTGACTAATAATATCCACCCAAATATCAAGTCTCAGCCTCTCGAATAACTGACAATCTGTCTACTGTAGATTATTCTGTTTCCATGCAGACGTGTTAAAAATAACATTTCATTTCCCTCTGGATGCTCAATTCCTCATGGCAGGAGGATTCTCAATCCATGGACAGCCTTATAGATTTCCATCAGGGCTGTGCAATATTTTAATTCAGAAGAGCATTAGGAAATGTAGACCAATTCAACGGGGACTCCGGAAACTCAGCCCTGGCATTAATTTAAGATGCTCTGCATGTTTATATTATTCTAAGTTTTCACATAGGAGCGGCTGGGATATGCCTGGGGATTTTTCAGAGAAATGTTTAGTTCTTAGTGCACAGAGGCTAATGATGACTTCATGGCAACAACGCCACAACCAACACAGTGGCAGCTGCTGAATGTCAGTGACTATTGTTGTTTACAGAGGGAGATAGAGACAATGATAGGGAGGGAGAGACATAGAGATGATGAAGTGGTAATGAGAGAGAGAGAGAGAGAGAGAGAGAGAGATGGGGACAACGTGGGGGTTGCCTTCAGCACAATAACCAGGAGAGGCATAGAGTAACAAAGGCAAGCAAGAATGTGGGCCACGTGTCTACTCCAATTCACATGTCTGCCAGTGATGGGGGAAATATCTTTTGCAGCACCAGCAGCCCAGCTCCTTCACCCTGCCTTCACCCAACTCTATACCCCTCCCTCCTCTCCCTACCTCCAACCTCTCAGGTGGGTGCCCCGTGACGGCCAAACCCATGGCGGACCGGTCGTGTGACCCGCCGTGCAAAAAGCCACGGTCCCTGTGCACCGAGGTGAGTCGTCTGGCAGCGGTTGCCGGGGCGACCGGGGAGGGGGAGGGGGTGGGGTTGATGACGGTGAGTAATGGGGATGCTCCGCAGCGAGAGCGAGAGACACCACGTCGTCTCTGGACCCTCCTGTGGAGACGACATCCGTCCGTCTGGAGGTTTGTATGGAAACGAAGCAAAAGGGAAATGGAAAACAAACAAAGGAGAAGAAAGAGAGCTCTCTGCGTTTAGCCTCGCAATACACTTGTGCAGAAGCACCACAGGGTGCATCTGAATGCACTCCAACTAGCATGCTGCAACATGGAATAAATGGAGCCACTTAGCAGAAATGCATTTGTGATCATAGCCCGCTACCCATCACTCATTGGCAGCCTTAAAGCGCTCCTTTAGATTTATGGTATGGAGTCCGTAGTGTAGAGTAGGTTTCACTTGGTTGCAATTGGCTTGCAGCTCTCTGTTTGGGGACACGTTTCAATTTGAAAGCAAGAAAGATGCACAGTCAAGTCTCAAAGATCGTATGTCATCATTTACACCAAAGATTAGATTTGGGACAGTATTTCTGGGGAAAGCTATTGTATTATTGTGGGAATAATGGGTCTTCATGAATAGATGTAATTTACTATAAGCATATAATTTTGACTTTGACTACATGTTGTGGACTTTCTTTGTGGATGATATAGCAATATACAGTACAGTACAATACTACTAGCAAAATTCCTTTTAAGCTCCATGTATTTTGCAGTTCAATTCCTGCTACTGTAGGCGTTACTCTGCCAGCGTGTACTGTAATGTAATTAGACAGTGTCCTGTGTATGCCAGGGCCAGGGAGAGCTCAAAATGATGGCTTGAGGAGATTATGTAGTGCAATAGTGGATAGTATTTGATATCGGCATTCTTTAAATGTCCTGAGAATCTGTTCAAAACGCTGCCAGAAGCAGGCAAAGTACAGAAGCAGTAGTTTCTTAGAAATCAAGTGTTTCTGTGCACTACTTAAAAAGCACATCACATCAGCGAGCACACCATAGTGTATGAATATCACCAGCAGAGACAGACAGTACAATATTAAGTTGTAATAAAGCGGTTGCTGGAGGTGAGATAGAGACATATTGAGGCTAGTACATTGTATTAACATCTCGGCACATAACCTACCTCTATAACCAACCCTACCCCACCACACACACACACGTCTCTCTAGGGTAACCCCTGTGAAGAGCATCGTGAATGAAGGGGTGTGAATGCAGGGAGAGAGAGCCTTGGGGGGGTGAACAAGCCCACCACACCATGCATCTTGAACACGTGTGTGTTGGGTGGGGATGTACATTCACTGTACATACTAGATATATACTGTATATACTGTAGCTGTAAAGAACACACAGTATATAAAGAGGTGTCATTGCTCATGTATATAATACATGGGCATTCACATTGAATGTAATTTTTTTTTAATGTATTTTTTAATTATTATTACATATCGTCACCTTCCTAAAATAATGACCTAAGTAATATAGGTTTTTCAGAACAAAAAACTGAGCCAAATATTGTCCATTATATAGATATTATAGAGACATTATATAGCTATTATATATAGGACATTATACTACAGGGGGCATGGACTCCATGAGCTTTGTGTCCCCCCACCCCGTAAATGTGCAGTGGGGTTGAGAACAGCTGTTCCAGTTCAGAGGAGCTACTATTAACACACCACACATCACTGTTTGAACAGGGATTCTGTGATGCACGAGCGTACAGTACATGCCCAGCATTACGCTGTAATAAAGATCGGGAGCCTCCAACTAGTCTCCACTGTGCTGTGTCTGTTCTGCCAGGCGGGGGTGTGCGGCTGCGAGGAGGGGTATACAGAGGTCATGACCTCTGACGGAGTGCTGGACCAATGTACCGTCATCCCCGTGCTGGAAATCCCCACCGCCGGGGACAACAGGGCGGATGTGAAGACCATCCGGGCCTTCTACCCGACCCAGGCCGCGGGGAACTTCCCTGGCAGAGCGGGCCGCACCTGGTTCCTCCAGCCCTTCAGCCCAGGTGTGTACAGTATAGCGTCTTATAGCATTATTCTCTCTATGTTAGCACTGTGGGTATCTGTTGTAACTCAATGCATAAACAACCTGGGCTACTGTAGCATTAATGCATTCCCTTGATGGAGGAGGTGGTTTTGTTTTGCCATTTGATCTGCTAAAGGATGTAATTTACTCAACTGGAGAGCAGAAAATTATTGTTGTGCACTGTTAAATATGTTTTGCAGCACTATACTGCCCCCTTGTGGCCAAACAGGTAATACATTCTATCCACTGTACTGTACAGTGTATCGCTTGTTAATGCACAATCTTTCACGTCCAAAGCTACAAATATGTGACTGGAATCATGTGTAATGTGTGTGTAAATTACCTTATAATATATTTGGCTCCCGCTCTCGGCTAGTATTATTTACTGGCGAGATGCAGTCCCTTAAGCGTCTGTTATGTGTCATTTTTCATTCAGATGGAAAGCTGAAGACTTGGGTGTACGGGGTTGGAGCGGGAGCTTTTGTTCTCCTTGTGTTCATCATCTCCATGACGTACTTAGCCTGGTAAGATGCCTGTCTAACCTCTTCACGTTTGTCCATCAGTCTTTGTCCCTTTTATTCATTATTTCATTTAATTTATCAATTAAGATTTTCCTCATTATTTGTCCCTCACATTTTCCATCCCCCACCCCACACTCTTTCCTCCATGCATGTTGCCGCTGAACAGTTGTTGTTGTAGCCAGTGCCTGTGTCCGAGCCCAAAGTCGTCCTCGTCCGGGATTGGGTGGGTGACAATCCCATGGTGTCGTACACCTGTCCTGTCTGCCAGAGGCTAGAGCAGGACGAGTCACGGCAACAACACCACGCCAAAGACAATCATTAGCGTTGCCTAGATTGATGCATTGCCTCCACCATTGTCCCCACCACACCGTATAAACGCTCATCACGTAATGAGCACATCTGAGAGCTGTGAGCGCATGACCGGCGTCTACGCCGCCTGACACCTTATCATGCCAAACCGAAGGTGAGACTCCTACTGGAAAGGTTCTGGGACCTCATGGAAGCTTTTCAGAATGATTATGTTGAGGTGGCGTTAGCTACGGTATGTAGTGTGTAGTATTATTAGAAGGACAGTTGTGACATGAAGTGAAATAGTACTATTATTATGATTTTTAAACAGGATAGATTTTTATTAAAAGTATTGCAGCATAATGCTGGTATTTCTATATTAATAATAATAATAATAATAATAATATTAATAATAATAATAATCTTTATTTATCTAAAACCTTTCGGGAGTTGCACCTCAAAGTCTTCTTTGAAATTACATGCCATATTGACATTTTATCATATCCAACTAGATACTTTTTTATGTAAAAGCTATAAATAATGTATCTTATGCATGCCATATTACCTCAAAGTATTTTTATTTAAACATGTTCTTGTTGTTGGTCAAATTTATGGAACAGCAACCCCAAATATAGGCCCAAATCTTTTCCTTTCTCACAACCTGATGAGTTCAGCTAACTCACAAAGACAATACTGCCCCTTTGTGGTTAGATAGAGTCCCTGCATCTTCTCTCCTCTTGCGATAGTCATACTGTATCACTATTATTTTCACCATTTCAATAACATCACAGTCTTGTTTCTGCGTTTCTATGTAAATATATTTGTTTAGTATAGTTGTGTGTTATATGTAGCTAACGTAGCACTGTTTTTTCTGTGTTATGCTGTAGTTTTTTTTAAGGTGAGTGGGAATTGTTTTGGGCTTAAAGCTGCTTCTGTGTCAAACCTCTTTTTCAAACATAAAACACAGAACCTTTGGCAGGTTCTGTGTTTGTAATTTTTGATTAATGTTATGATAGTAAGGAGCACGTGGAATTAAAAGAGACACTTGCGCTGCTAAAAACGGCACACTGCTAACACACACATGAATAGTTGCAATGTGAGCAGTTTTGGTATATCCATATTATAAATATATATTCTTATTAATGCATGCCTATATGGATTACAATAAAGGCCCTTTCAGACAGGACGCAACATGCGCTGCGCTCGCCGCCGAGTTGAGCGCAGGCCCTTCACACAGGACTTGACTGTGCTCGCTGTGTCTCTGGCGACGAAGAGGCTAGACTACCGGAGTTTGAAGAACAGACTCCCGCTAGCTAAAGGCCCTGCTAGACAATGAAAATATATTTTCAGCGGATCTCTTTTTAAACCATTATGTTTGTGAACTGTTGGTTAATTATCTGGAATATTAATATCCCGAATTTGAATGTAACAAACAGTTCACAAACATAATATTGGTTTAAATAAGAGACCCGCGGAAAAATACATGCTTGAAAATTAGTGAAAACCGAGGAAACGTTGATATATTAAACTTTTCTTATATTTTCACTTCCGTGCCTGGCTGGCTGCCTCATTTCTTTTGGACGGGTATTCATCACGGCACGCTGGGAGCTCATTGCGCTTGCCCAAAGTTCATTCAAGTTGAACTTTGGGCAAGCGCAATGAGCTCCCCTCAGCGGCAGTCCCTGCACCCGCGCTTTGCTCGGCCCGGTGCCAAACCGCTGTTGCGCGGCGCAAGCCACATAGGAATGAATGGGTTTCAGGTGCTGCTATCCCGTCCTGTCTGAAAGGGCCTTAAGTGCATGGCATTAATCACAGACTCTAAAATAAATCATGCAAATAAAACCACATAACATTACTGGACCAAGGAAACGTTGCCCTACTCAACTTTAAAGGTGCTTTGCTTTCTCTTCACAGGTCTTTGTTTAAATTGAGAAAATCTACTGTCACGTAATAGCACCCCTCAAACCCCCAGAATAATTACGCCAGTTTGATTGAAAACACAGCTGTGTATGTAGGCTACAGTACAAATTAGGAGGACCAGATATGGGAGGGGCTCACACTTTGACCAACCAATCAATCAAGTGCAGTTGTGGAGTGTCACCTCTAGTATTCTGATAGCATGGTGTAACCAGACCCAAAATTCACTTTGTTAATGAGGTCTGACAACACTCCATTGTGAAGTGTTAACATTTGTTTCCTCCTACTGGGGGTAGACCTCTGGATTGCTTTTGAAATAATTGGACAGCGTTTCACCAATCAGCGTGGCTACAACTGTTTTGATCACCTCATCTAGCTCTACCACCGTTTAGAAACACGCTTGACTTCAACATCATCTCACTAACCCACCTTGATTGGGTCGCCAGCAGGGCGGCTGTGACAACGCTAAAGCTAACTGGGTTTTATTCAGGGTTTTGGGGTTAGCACAATCAAGAATTGTACCTTTAAAATATAGAATGCTATTGAAAAGCTACAACACACAATTATGTGTTGTAGTGTTGTAGTGTCACAATTATTACAATAAAGTCTATGTGTTTACATGATTATTATTTGTCTCTAGTAAAAAGCCAAAGAAACCCCAACGGAGACAGATGAACAACAGACTGAAACCCCTGACGCTAGCTTATGATGGAGACGCCGACATGTAGGAACTCTCCCTGGTCCACCGATGCTGTGACAGACTGGTTGTCATGGAAACCCAGTGACGACCCTGAAGGCCATGACTCACTGGACCTCTGCATATCCTGGGAAGACAAAACAGACCGAACCCGAAGGAAGCAAAAAGGATCCATAAATGAACTCACGTCCATTAGTAGCCGAGAGTTTTGCTTTCACTTTTTTAATTTCTATTTTGATACTTTGTTTCACGAGAGCCTTCACAAAATCGTTATCTTCTTCTTACGGAAGTCTGCCTGTGTGCTTTCTCTGCTGTTTACTCCTCGGTTTTTAACAAAAGGCCTTTCAAACGAATGAAGGTGGTAGGAGACAAAACACATTCTGTTTTTCGGCCTCAGATAAGCAGGGCTAGTCTATCTCCTCTTCCAAACATTTTTTTACGATGTTTTATTCTGTACTGGATCCGTTTTTCGAAGGAAACATAAAACTGGACAATGAAAATGAAATTAATTTCGGAAACCCCGTGATCACTTCTGCCTGCTCGCCCTTTCCCATTCTTCAGGCCTATTTTTGCACTATGTTAGTGCAGCATGATATGTACTTAAATCTAGCTTTGCCATAGGAAACTACTGCCTCTCTCGATACAAGATGTGTAGAGTCTTGTGCTAGAAATGTAAAAAGTAGACTTTTTTTGCAAACAGAAGTCACCACCGTTTGTTAAGACTCTCCTTCTATTACCTCTGTATGTGATATGATGGGACACAATGTACATATTGAATTTTTGTGTGGTCTCCATTTTATGGTCTCAATTTTACCTTTTGTACTGTAGTATTTACAGCTACAACACCTCCCCATCTCTGCCTATTCTCTAACATTTTCTTATTATTATTATTATTTAATTTATACACTATCTTAAATTCAGTTTTCTATTTCTGTATTGCATTAAAGTCCTTATATGGTTCAAACAGGAAAACATGATTGCCAAGACAAGCTCTTTATAAAAAAAGGGATAGGTGTATTTACAGGAAGATTTATATGTTTTTAGTGAGTAAGTGAGTACACGTTTAGGCATTTTCCTCCAAAACCAAGTCTGTAGACGTAGTCCCCAACTTCATGGCTCTGTCTCTATCAGCTTACACAACCCCTCTCATCTAACCGAGAGTTTGGATAAAGGAACACATTTATTAGGAGATATTCTTGCTGAAGTATTGATTGGAGATGTACTATGGTGCGAGCCTAAGGTGGGCAAATGAACAGAAGCACACAGACATGTAGAACAAGCTCGTCTTACTGAAGCATGAATGAATGCATTTATTTAATCTGGTGGGTGGTTTTGGGGACCTTGCATATGCAAAGTATCAGGTGCCAGACAGCCACTCGAAAACGTGGAAGTCCATCTAAGCAGTCAACAGTGTATTATTTATGTAAGTACGGAGACATATCATTGTCAGAGAGTAGCTGTTTACTATTTTGTGGAATTTGTTGCTAGTAAAAGGAATGTTTAATTTATATTTGTTGATATGAGTTGTAAATAAATTGGCTAAATTGTTTTTATTTAACTATTATTTATGTATCATAATGTTAATTTTCTATTGCACAAGCTATTAAAATCAAAAAAGAACAAAAAACACTAAAGGTGTAAATGTGAGTGTGTCTAAAATGATTCTGATACCTATCCTTTTCCTACTGTTTGTTTATATGTATTTCACTAATTGCTGATAATAAACTGAAAAATATATGAATTTGGCCATTACTGTATTTACTTATTATTATGTAAGAACAGATGAGCATTATTTTAAGATGGATCTGCAGTGATGGTCATACATCTACTGTATAGACCAAATGATGCACAGTGGATATACAGTAATAAAATGTAAGTATAGTTACCTGTTGAATTATGTGGTAACCAAAAAAGCAGTAAATAAATACACATATAGGGTATGTAGCCACACTTTGCCTTGACATTCTCTCAACAAGCTTAATGTGCATAGCCATGAATGCTTTGCAATTAATAACTACCTTGTTAAAAGCTTTCTTTCCAAATATATAATATTCCTAAAAACTTTGAGCCAATCGGTTGTGTTATTACATGGTAAAAACATTGTTTTTACATGGTTAGTGGTCCTCTTTGATCCACATTAAGGCAAGAACATCTAAATAAAGCAAAATCAAATTGCCGCAAATACTTTATTTCTAAGAGACAGTCACATAATATATACTGTATGTAATTATCAAGATACGTTTGGTATTACAGTTTATAAAGTAGTAGTATAATAATTAAATTACTAAGTGAAATGGAAGCTTCTCTAATATTTAGATTTATAATTTATCTAGAATCTGTCATTGTTTCTCTCACTGACCACAAGTCATGACTGTAAGGTTAAAAACTAGTCTTGCTCAAATGCAATAAATAAACCGACTGCTACTGGAAATACATTCTTAACTTAATACTCTCCATTTGGTCAATTGGACTACAAGTTAAATGTTTATTATAATCCTATGGATCGCTTTATTTTAAGTATGCTTTTGTATTTTAATAATAAAAAAGTATTTGTAATATATTATGATAGATTTGTATTTAAGTGAATGTATTGTATGATATATCCTGTATGTTTAAGTAGCCTATACAAACAATGATTAATTTCACTTTCTATAGCCTTTCTATTATTTACCTATTTTGTATCTCATCAGGGGACAACTGCATGTTCCTCCACATTCAAAGTATAGGCAATATGGTGTAATATGATATTTGACCAAAAGATGCCGCTAAAAGACCATAACATAATAATGTACAGTAGCAGAATAGTAGCAATTTTTCTCTCAACTCCAGTACGTATTGAATCTTCTCACTCTATATCTAAACTAAGACAGAGAGGAAGATAGACGTGTGTACGCACACAGTTTATTAAAATAATCCAGAAAACGTCTTACGTTTTATTCAACAAGAATGAGAAAACAAGCCTTTTAAAGATTGATGGCCAAACTGAATCCCGCAGGCCGCAGTAGTCCATCATTTCAATGACTGAATCATAAAAAATGGAAAGAGCAGTTACTGTGACCTCGCATAGCTTTGGAGTTCTACTTTATTAATTAAATCGGAGAGGCCATATTGTAGCCAAATAAGAATAGCTATTTCAATCCAGTATTGCGTATGTCCGTTAGTCACTGTTTATTAAGGTTATTGCCCTATCACAACAAGCCATCCTGATGTAGTTATTATAATTGTAGCATTTAAAGGAGACAGTCTATGATGCCCTATATTCCTACATTGCTCAATCAAGTGCTTTGTACAATCATGGCTGTGTCTTTCCATTTAATTTCCTCTGCAAAACAGTGCGACCTCCAGGCTTACTTTAATAATTTAGGCTATAACTCTTGTTGTAAAACCCACTTCTTTGCTGTGGCCTACAACAAGACATCTTTATCTCCGACGATGGCAAGTTTCTCCAGAATCGGTCACAGTTCAAGCATTATAGATATTTAACTTAGCCATAGCCTATTCCCCTGAGATAAAATGTTACTGCTAGTGCAATAACACGCAGCACTGGCTAACTCAGTCTCGATTTAAACAACGAAAATCTACAAAAGCATTATTCAGTTGAATCAGTTCGTGCTGAATACAAAATAACTTTCTAACGCTGTCGGCTTTCTATGTGACAAGTGTGTTAAAAGTCTTAATGAACAAAATTACTACTTCCACTTCCAGTGCCCTGCTGACGTCGCTAGTTGTTCTTCTGAATGCAATGGCACTTGATGCAGGCCAGCTGCATCCTGTGACTGATTCTCTGCGCGGGCATTTGTCTCTGTCAACTCCCCTCGACCCGCCCTCCTCCCGAGTACATTCCCATGAAAGCCGTTGGCAGCCCCGTAAACCCGGCAGCAATCGGCCTGGCCTTTCTTATGCGCACATGTTGTGGAGAGGGAGCGATCCTCAGCAAACCGCTCGGTCAAGGCCTGTTTGACTCGCATCTCTTCACCGTGGATGTGCTGTGCTGACACTTCAGATGGTCTCTGGCTGTGCTCTTCGGCGGCAGAAAACCTGCCACCGCGTCACGGACGCCGCCTGAGGGCTCGGGGAAACATCTGCCCTCACAATCGGTGGTGGAGCCGCGCCAGCCCGAGCATATTCATGCCACCGGACGCCGCATGCGATGCACGCTGCCAGCGGCACTCAGCTGGGCAATCATCCTCTTCCTCTCTCTTGTCTCTGTGTCCTGTCCCTCCCCCCTACCCACGCAGGCCGATGCTGAGCTATTAGGAAGTGGCTACCCTATAATTGTCTCCCTATAGCAACCCTTCCCTAACTAACAGTGAATGTGTACAAAAGGTGTGCTTTGGAAATTAGTAACTTGACCCCCCCCCCCCGCCTTCCCGATTATAGCACTAGCAATGAGGGGTGAGATGGGGAAAGGGAGCAGGTGCTTGATTGAACATGAGCTGCTGTTCCTGTCACTCCTCTCAATAGCCGCCCATCCTCTGGCATTCATGCCGCTTAGTTGCCTGGTTGTAGCCCTTTGTGCTTCAGTGACATTCTCTGGTGCCCTTTGAAAGCAAAACAACTTTCACTATTTCCCCTGTAAAATCTAATATAATGTTGTGTTGTACTGTATATGAAGGCTTTGTGGTGGCTGGAAGGACTAAACTTCGTCATGCTCCCACATCAATTTTGAAGTTGTGTAAACTCTGGTTAGTATATGGTGTAGATTTTCTTAATATTTTCTTAAACAACTTTGAACACCAAACAGACACACGGACCATAATATAGCTATGGCTTAGAGGTTGCAGGGCTAAAAATAACTAACCTTAGTCTAACAGTTGCTACAGCCATTTTAATGTAATTTTGTACCCTTGAGTGCTGATCCTCCTATAAGAACATAATTCATAGCTGCCCATTGATAAATAGCAGCCCCTCAACATGTAATGTGTATATAGCCAATACTGTATCTTGGTGTATTGGAACACATATGTTTCATTGGAGATATACAACTACCTGCCTCCGTCATAGAACACAGTGTATATTGTGTGTCTTAACTGGATCCAAGTGTTAGGAACTATCTAAAGATGGTGAAGCCCAGCGTGGTGTTGGAGGCTCAGTGGAAGGTGGCAGAATATGTGATTTATCCTCATGGGCTTCTCGGGGGTGACTAGGCGAGGGAGGGGCTGTGAAGGCTACTGTATGGGAGCGATTCAACTCTGCCGGCTGACTTATGGTGACAACACGAGACTGCTGCAATGTTGTAGCAATGAGATGGCCTGCGAATTTATGGAGGCACCGTCTATCCTTGTGTCTCTCCTCCTCACCCTTCTTGCCTTGGTAGAGTTCTGCCCCCCACACACACATTTGGAAGTGCATGTGTGTGTGTGTGTTTGTTTGTTTGTTAATTCGTTTGTGCTTTATATATTAAGTATTTGTTGTAATAGTGTAGGCTGTAGTTTTTTCTTCTTAATAAAAGAGAACTTGTTTCTGACTTATTTTAATTTATGTGAACTATCAGCAATGCAGGTTTATATTAGTGTGAAATACTGCAAAGTGCAGTGTGTATTTCGGCGTTATTGGGCCTGCAAAGCATAAGAAGATAAAGGTGTGTGTGTGTGTGTGTGTGTGTGTGCCGTGCGCGCGCGTACGTGCGTGTGTGTGCGCGTGTGTGTGTGTGTGTCCTGGAGTCATTGTGTAGATCCTAATGTCAGATCATTCGTCTTTATAGCCTGTACAACCAATGTGAAAAGCTTCCCATATCCGCGGGACATCTATACCGTATAAAGTCTCTATAGTTTTCTAAACCAACCTCCTACTGTTTATTAATCTGTTCCTCCCCCCACCCCCACCCCCCTTCCTCCCCCTTCCATCGACGCCGTAGCTGGAGCGGAGTTTAGTCTCCGGATATGTTGTAGGCGCGCGTCTGAGAGCGCGCAGTATAAAGCGCCGTCTGTTCTACGGGACTACTGAGAAAAAGCGCCGTTCCTTTCTGAAAGGACCGCTCCGCTATAACTACCAACGGCAGCGAGACAATCACACCTGGACAAATCCTCCGAATTGCCTTTTCACCACTTTCTCTAAGCTATGACATTGCTTCTATCTCTGACTGGATTAATTCTCGTGTAATGATATTTGTTTACCCGCTCAGCAGCACTCTCCAGCTATAGCCTTTAAGCCTTGTATTGTGGTCATGGGGTGCGTAATGTCATTTTTGCCTTGGGTTCTGAGGGTATCTATCGGCCTGTGAATCGGATACCAGGTGGATTTATGGTCCGCAAAGAAGCCAGGTCCAGCCAAGGGAAATTAGCGGAAGTGTGAGATCCGGGAGGATGCAGGTGACGTCTTGGTGCGCCGTGTTCCTCTTGATGCCAGCAGTCTACCTGGTCAGTTCTAATCTCCACTGTCAGTCATAACGTTATGTGAATTAGTTTTCTGCAGGAGTGTCAGTTGTATTATTCAATAAAGCGCTTGTGAGAGGCTATTGTTGGTTCGAGTGTGCGTATTATCACGAAAGTGTCTACTGGTGCCGCTATGTTTTGTTACACAAACAAAGCTGCCGCTGAGTGAGGAAACAAATGTCCATATAACCGCTCGTTGGAATTCGTTCATTTTTCTCAACAATAATCCGTTAGGTGTCTGGCATGCAAAACTTATAATTACAATAGGATTGTAATAACAATGCGTCATAACGCTCTTTGAAACGCTGTATAGCTAGGATCCACAACAATATCTTACACATAATAGCAATTCAACTTTTTTTTTAAAGAAATGCCTATAAGTTTTTAATAACCGCAGTTGTACAATTCAAAGAATATGTCTCGTGGGGGCGCTCTAACAAATAATAAAAAGCAGGTCCTCTACAAGGAATTGTAATAATGAATACATATGTAAATATGCGTGGCATCACAATAAACACAGCTTTGTTTAATAAACATGATGTTTTATAGCTTTTCTATATTAGTGTAGGCTACAACTCGATATTGACTTAATCAAAAAAAAAATTACAATAGTACATTGAGTTTCAGGTGAAATGTAATGATACTTATGTTCATTCAATTCAATTTGTTATTGTCTTGTATTCTATAGGCAGACTGAACTCTGAAATCGAATCCATATAACTCAGCACTGATATCCATAAATCTTACGGTTTTCCACAAAGTCACATATAGTTGCAACAGCCTGCAGGGCATAATCTGCTATATTCTTTTAAACTTATTTGAACGAACAATTGTATTATTTATCTCATTTTCTTTTTTCTCTTACCAGGGTATACACACACAATATCAAAGTCAAAGACAAAACATTGTACAACAGTTGTACTTTTTGATCATCTGAATATCAGTTTATGTCAGAGCATGCTCTTAAACGTTTGCCTAATTTAATTGCTATTTTCTGGAGAATATAGCTATAAACACAAACAACAGTAAATGTATGTCTTCATTTTATTTTAAATAAAACTAATATTAAGTTGTTTTGTGAGCATCAATGTTTTGCCACTCTTAGTTTACACTTAGCCTATAATATATTAGCATAGGCCTAAACCCATATTGTATGTACAGTAGCTCATTCACCACAATCCTCTAATATTGGCCAAAGAATAGAACAATTTTTAAAAAATCGTATTTAATTATACATCTTTTGTTTATTAATTTAAATGTATATATGTATTTGGATATGTTTTCCCGCCTTTCTGTGCAGGATAAAAGTTTGGAAATGTAGACCTAACAGTGAAATATGTTACACTATTGTAAAAATTTACATTTTAGGGAAAGGAATTTACGATTTCTAAGAAATAACAATGTGGACAATTTCACCAGAAAAATATGTAATTGATTAATCTAGTCAAGCAGTAGAGCTACTGCCCACATGGCCCTCACAAATGTATACTCTCAATATGGAGCTGTCCATGGTACTGCAACCGCTGCTATTTTCCTAGTTTTCACCAAGACCTTGTCATTACAGCAAATATAGAACTGAGACTTCATGAGAACGATCTTCTCCATGCTCTTATATACAATAAAATGTATAGGCTTAATAATAATTTGAAATGTACAATAGTGCAATGTCATAACATTGTGTCATTTATGTTGATGAGTTAGCCAGTGTTCAAATGGGCGACATTCAATTTCAGCTATTATGCTTGTTTTAAGGTCTATTAATCAATACATTATAAAAAAATTGACTCGTTTTAGACACGTTTATAACTACATTTGGAATGGTTTTAATTATTTGCATTATCACATGATAACTGTTATTTTTTTGTGTGAACACTAACAGAAATGCTTTTGTTTGCAGTAGGATACTACATTTATTGCATGCAGACAAATTATTTGAGACGCCCACATTTGAAATATAGGTGAATAACATCGAGAGCCGGTCTGCCCCTATACAATATAACCCAGATTCTTTCCCTGTCCGTTTAACTGTCAGCGGGGATTAGAGTTGAACTTTGATGGTTTTATTTCGTGTTAAAGGCTCTCGTCTCTCCTTAAGCCTCTTGTCTAAGCGGTGCCTTGACCCCGATAACCGCGTGCTGCGTGCAACACACAATAGTGCAGGTGCCTGTGTGTGCACACGCACTATACGCGCACACGCACTATATGCAATACAGCGCCGCATGCACACGACCGTGGACGCGGTCACTTATTCAATTAACACGCCCGTTATTGTACTGTCGCAATATATTTGAAACTATGGCATTTATTTGCACTTTAAATTATAGTTTACTATTTTAGTATGTATTTAGTAGACTTTGTCACGTGTGCGCGTTTTTAGAGAACACTATATGATATAGCCTTTATAGCCATATTTAACGTACATATCGCTTGTGTGTGTGCGCGCGCGCGCGTGTGTGTGTGTGTGTGTGTGTGTGTGTGTGTGTGTGTGCTTGTGCACAGCACTAGAGTTATTTTTTTCTCTCTAGGTGTTCGATGTGAGGATTTGCCGCCGTGAGTGACACGGCGCGCCGAGACTGCTATAGGGGCGTTTAAGAAACAAACTGGCAGGGTGTCGCTGTAACACTGCTTCACTTTGGCGTTATGTTGTGACTGGAGCTTAAGACGCCTAGTTTAACCCCGTCTGTTCGAGCCTTATATTTGCGTTATCTCTGCCAGTGGCAGCGCTAACAGCCACATTAAAACGTTTTTATCTAACGTTGAAACGGGGCCTGGAGTTTGAAGCGCTTTGCACCCAGAGAGACACGCTGCTGAGATCACTACAGCCCAGCTCACACAGTGTAGAGACACCCTGTTGTTTTCAATACAGCAGCATTGAATTCATTCACGAGTTAAATAGGTTACATTTATTGCAATTATTTTGTTGGCTGAAGTTGAGATCAGAACAATGGGTTGAGAAACATGAAAATGCGTGCACACACACAGACATACATGCACACACGCACACAAACACACACACAGACATACCCAGGCAGAAACATAAATTGACACTATACAGAAAACCACTCAACAAACACAGGAACATACAATATTGTCTGCCCATCAAGTGAGATACAGAGGTCGGTCTGTGATGTCTTTTTACAGATGTCTGTAGAGTGAACCATTTTCTTAGTTCTTGTTCAGCCTCTGTGGCGGGTTGCTCTGAGAGCAGCACAGAGGCTTCAGTTCACATCTATTAAGGTGTCGCTGGTGGAGAGACAGGGCGACAAAAGAGATGGAAGGTCATTCTGTGCTATTCCCGGACACAGCAAGGCCGGGTTATAGAGAAGCAATGTACATCCATGAACCCAGGGCAGCAGAGCTCAACAGGGCTTCATAGAAACCAAAGACAAATAGTACACCTGCATGGGGGTTATTCACTGCCATTTGGTTTCACAATTTATATTTAGATGTTTTACAACGCCAACCTTTACCTCCCCAACCCCTCAAAAAGTATATTACAGTAGAATATGGATTCAGGATTAAGTTGGAATTGTGTGGTTTCTCAAGCAGGTAAATGGTACATGAAGAACAATTCAGAATGCAGTATCAATTCCAACAGCAATCTCAGAGACATATACCACCAAACACCAAGAAGTGATGATAGATTTAAGAATTTAAAAAACAAACTGAATAACTGATTCAGTCTGCTATGCGATAGTTAAGTGACATTCAGCCAGATGGTTACCAGCTATGACAACGGCTTCTATAAATATGTAATTAACTAAATACACAAAATACACTATAAGCCCCCAAAATGTAAATACTGATATGTTATTGATCAATAACCTGTATTTGAAATTTGCAATTGTAATTATAATAATAATTTAATTATTTTATTTTTTCAGCTGAGAGGGCAACCCTGGAATGTGAATGCTATAAATATGTATTATACAACTTTCACAATATAAACAAAAAAAAAGAAAAATGATATATACAAAATAAATAAATAATAATAATATTAATAATAATACCGTAATAATAACAATCATAATAATAAAACTAAATGCAATTAGCATAAAAGTAATGTGAAGCTTGAATTAGGCCATTTTAAGCATATAACTGCAATATTGGTGACCTTTCACCTCTAGAACAATATGTTCCCATCATAGTTCTATGGTTCGCATGCCTCTAAACTAAAGGTAAACAGTTGGCCCAAGCATTCAGTAGTGACAGGGGAGAATGTGTTGTTGTAAGCCTGTGTTGTAGCTGTGGCCTGAGCCTCCCCAGACACTTTAAAAGTAAACTTGACCTTGGCTTGACTTGTACCACAAAGTAAGTCTAAATAGCACTTACTGTAAATGGCCCAATGGGAATGTGGAGTCTTTTCAGCCCTAGAGCTGATAGAAGTACATGGTTTATTTAAATCCAAGGATAAAATGTAGTGGAAAAAACTATTTGGATGGTTTAATTGGAAAGGATACATTCTCCAGGGGCCAATGTTGGCCCAGATCAAGTTGGTTTGGGGAGACCTAAATGTCAACTGTGTTTGTGTGTATGTGTGGACATGTGTGTGTGGACATGTGTTTGAGGCACCGTGTGATTAATGACTGCAGCCTCTTTTCTCTCCTCCATGCGCCGCTCCAGATTTTCAATCGCATCCCGAGTTCAGAGGTCAACGCACTGGCCGTCGAAGGCCAGGGGAAAAAAAAATCTCCAGCTATTGTTCCGACTGGGGCGGGGGCTGGGAGGTTTGCTCCAGAAGGAGAGTTTCTCCCTGCCGCTTGCGATGAGCAGTCGCTTTATTATGGCAGGCGTGTGGCACCTTGATAGCAGCACTTGAAAGGAGCCGGGGGAGAAGTGCGCTGTGAAGGCAGGAAGTGGCAAGATAACCTGCGTATGCTCGAGACTTGAGAAATTAGCTATGAGGTGAGAGGATCTGTACTGGAGCTGATGTGGACTCCTCTGAAATGTCTGAATGGAAAGATATTCTCAGGCTTTAAACCGGTCCAGCCGCATTTATTTGGAACCCTTTTTGAAAGACGTTGAGACACACATATGATGTAATGTAATGGTGATGTTTACGTTTGTTGAACGACATTAGTGATGGATCACCACGCGCTCACGAGGGTCTTGACCGACCGGTGGCCCAAAGAGGGTGGAAGCAGAAGGGTGGAGATGGGAAGATGGGGGTGGACGTTGTAAAAGGCGCTTCCCTCCGCTGCACCGGCAGTGATGGATCTGCCGTCGGGCCGCATCTGCTGCACTGTTCCAGAGTCACGCTGCTCACTGATGAGAGCTACCAGCCAACGCAAGCTATCTTCCGGATCTTTCCATCCGGTTAGGTTACAATGATTGCCCACGCTGCTAGTCCACCCTTGGGACATGCACGGAAAGCTTGTTGGGGGTGGGGATGGGACAGAAAAGAAATCTATGAGGGATGAAAAGTCATTTGAGCACCGTTAAATGGGGCTCCCTGTTTAGTGAGGGGCATCCATGTGCAAATTGTTCTCCTTTTACAAGCTTATACCACTTTAACCTCACAAATACTGCCACAAAGCACAACACTAGCACCCATAGCATTGAATTATATAATATATTGTAGAGCAAAGCTGTAGTGACCAAGAGAGAGATAAAATATGAAAGAGTAGAGAGTAGAACTGACAGTGCAAGGCTTTTTTTACATGTAGGGCAAATAGTAGGCCTATCCAAATTAATTGTTGACACCCTCATTATGTGTCAGCCTGACTTGTTGGTGTTTTGGCTGTCCCTAGAGGCAAACAAGAAGATATTACACAATAATGGCAGAATTCATTTTGTCAGTCACACTCACATCTGGTTGTAGATTATCTGATACAGAAGTTGACAAAATTCTGGCAAATTTTATAAAGCAATGTGTAAACGCAAGATATACTTTTCATATATAATAAAATAAATGTAAAATGTAGATAGGTTCCAGAAAAGTTTAGTAAAAGACCCACCGGGAACACATTTGGGATGTAAGTGCAGTACAGTTAGACAGTAATTAGGCCATATCTACAGATTAAATTAAGATTCTCCTTCTGAAATAGATGTCTCATGATTTAAGTGAATTATACCAGTGAATAATTTTATTGATTGATTTTAGATCCCCACTCCTCTCAGAATGTTCTTCTGTTTAATTGTCTGTTAAAACCATATCAAATTACCTTAATGAATTAACCTTAAAAATAATTTTACAATAAAAACTTTTGACAACAAATTTAATTTGGACACAAAGACTAAATATGACCTGTTTTCCAAAATCAATAGAACAGAATTATAGCATATACTATCACTTGTGTTTTTCACAGTACAAAGTGGAGAGCTGTGAGGTTGATTTCTGCTACACAATAAAAAAATAAACCAATCTATAATCTGAACCAGGGTGATGAAATAGTGTGACATCTTATCAGCTCCCTGTGCAGTAAATGACAAGGCCTCATTACTTACACAAGCCCAGGGGATTTCAGCTCTATTGATTCCCTGAATTACAATTATATTTTTGCCAGACGATGGCATTGCGGTGGGCTAGAAAAAAATGACTTTGGTGGGCTTTCTGCAGCAAAGGTTCTCGGATGACAGCTGTCAGTCATGTGTCAGTGAGATGAGAGCCATCCTTTGGAGGGGCTTTGTTATTAAAGAGAATGGCAAGAGGAAGCCTCAGTTCCCTCCCTTTTTGCGGTCTCTCTCATTTACCCGTTCTCTCTATCTCTGCTTGTTCTATTATCTGTCTGTCCGGGTTTCCAGTCAGCACACATTAAACCTTCCCTCTTCTTATCGCGGTGACCCCTCCCCCACAGATGCCTCACTTCCTGCAAATCAGATGGCGTCTGCATTTTTTGTTTGCCATTTTCTAGGGTTTGCTTATCTAACCCATGCCATCGTTTTCACGTTTTTATAACCGTCGCGGGGAAGATGAGTTGCACGCCCCACTGTTGACCAAATGTAACAGTGTAAACAGCCACGCATATTCCCATGTTTACTGTGAACTCCCTCGATGTACTCTGATTATATTTTGCACAGGAACATACTGTGGTTTCATAGAATTACACGGATGAGTGGATGGCAAATAACTCAGAGATAGAGAATAACTCAGAGATACAGTAGGAAAAGGATCATTCTGCATGGCAATGTCAACCCTTATGGTCACATATTTATGCTTCAGGTACAATACAGACTTTAGTGTGTTGTACAGTAGTGACGTCCAGTGTCTTCATGAAGCTTCCAAGCAGTTCAAAACTCAAACGTATGTAGTGATGGATTTGACGCTCAAGAAATAGAACCGTGTTCTAAACTTTACTGACACGTGTAGACGGGCCTTGCTCTATTAAATATAGTATAAGTTATAAACATGCGTTTCAGCCATTAGCGTTGGCGTGAACAGTATATTACATATATCTGGAGTGGCAGGATAGGGAAGAGATAATTGGTTACAATCCAGAAATGACATCACACCTAGGTTCAAATCTGAGCGGTTTTGTTTAACAGGTTTTCATTCAGATATGAATGTTAGATATTAGACAGACATTAAAATGAGTCCATAGTGTCCCTTCAGACAACACAAATGACCTCACAACTGGATAAATGGGAACTTAAAGGGGAAATGCCAGTGTTAGTTATGTGTTAGCCGCTAGAATCACTAGAAAGAATGCTTAAATAATGCTTAGGAATCACTTTGTCCACTGTCTGCCTCTGTCTATCTTATCCCTCATTCTGTGTATGCTCCAAACATTCATCAAATCAATTACCAGCGATGGGAGTTCCTTCTAACAGGTATAGCGAGATGTCTAGCCACTAATTCATACTATCGCCTTGATGGATTCACTGACGCTCTGTGAGCGCTGGGCCCATGGCGCTGGGAGAGAACGACGATATGTCAGGCCTCAAAAGCCATTACTTGAAACATTAGCCTGCCCAGCGGCAAACCATTTAATTTGGGCACAAACAGGTGCCACGTGATGTTTTATTAATGGTCTTTTGTTCTACAGCAGCATTTGTGTTGGTTCATTAGAACATGTGTGTGAGAGAGAGAGTAATGTACTGTATGTCTGTATGTTAGAGAGTATATGTAAAATGTGGGCCAGTTAACATACAGGAATAAAATATAAAGATGATTGTCCGTAATGTATGTGATGTATTATAAACAGTAATGTGAGCCAACTGGATTGCTAGTATTGCTTATTGTCTCTGCTGTCGCGTATCGTTCTAAAAGCCTAGCTTATACGTTTGACTCAGCTAAAATTGAGGAACTGTTTGGAGCTAAGTGCCAAGTTAATGGCTCAGGCAGTAAAGCCTTTCCCAAACTGCTCTGGTGTTAATTGAATGTGTTTGCCACCGCAGATTTCATACAGTCAGCATAAATGTGTGGTTTTATCAGAACGAGACAATGGAAAGGGGAAATATGTCCCTGTGTGTCACTGCTTTGTCGTCTGAGTAGCACATCTAGACACTGAGCCCCGCTCTTCATTGTGTGATGAGTGACAGATAAGAACTGGTATTACAAATAATAGACTGTATAAAGTTTATCCATGATGTAGCGGGCATGCACAACAAGTCTCGCACTGAAGGCATTGTGGAAAGTCATAAGTCTTGCTATATCATCATTAAGACAAGAATAATAGCTATCTAATGGAGTGCTGCCCCAGTGGGATATTTGCATATTGGTTGGTACTCAATAAATGTTTTGCACAAGCAAATATTTTAATCACTTATTGTCTCCCAAATCAATTCATTTTCATTCATATTAATCTGGTGAGTTGCACTGTGGTGTATTCTCCCGTATGTGTCTAACTGTCTTTATTTGGTTAGCCATGAGGTGTGCCAGGCCACAAGAGGGGCAATACATGGGCCCAACACTAGCCAGTATCTGAGAAAGCCCGGTTGCAATTGCTTTTCTAATCCTCCATTTGTTTATTTATTTTTTGGTTAAATCTGACTAAATACTTAGTCGAGGCTTTAATGGATTCAAACAGCTTTCAGTTTCCCGGGAGAAATATATACAGCGAGCATTAAAAATACTTTGAGAAGGAGGCAAAGTTGCCTGGTTTAACTGTTCTACATCACAGCCATTAGACATTTGTGCCAGATTCAAAGCCATGTAATTCCAAGTGTATGAAACAGGCTGTCGCGTTGCTGTCAAGGCAGGATAAGTTGTGACTCAAGCAGAGAAACTATATTGAGGCTTATGTCACCCCGAGAAAGTGCCACCAAATAAAGTACAGTACATGCTATCACTGTCATTCACATTGGTAGGGTATATATCGGGCTGTGTCCTCTACACAATATGAGTGTGAATATATATATATGTG
>JAODUE010025606.1:0-22696 GCA_027564755.1 Amblyopsis hoosieri
AAGAGGAGGATGGTGCCACGTTGCTTCTTCGGGCTGTGCCCGGCTGGGCTCCGTGGCAAACCCAGCCACCAGGCGCTAGCCAACGATCCTTCCCTCTGCGTCTTCAGCAGACCCCTATGATATATATATATATATATATATATATAAAAATATAAACTATATATACAATATATATATCCTGACAACCAAAGGGCATTTAAAAAATAATGTCAGTAACTTCATTTCATGTAGTGAAAAGTGCAAGCATACACACAGTGAAGTCGGTATGCCGGAAGCTTTGAATCGTCATTGTGAGGATTAATAAAGAATGAGCCCCTTTAATGTCTTGCCTGAGTGAGTTCATGAAAGCCAACATGTAGTGGGGGAAGATGTGGAATACAAAAACATGCCGCTACTTTCCTTTTGTGTTTGCATGGCATGCAGGGAAGGCAAGACATGGGTGTCCACGATAGGCAGTCAGGTGAAAGAGGGGAAACTAATTTTGCTCACAAGGCAAAGGGCTTTGCAAAATGCTCTCAATTTGTTATGCACAATTTGCTTCACGCTTTTAGGGTGTACAGGGAAAGAGGAGGCTTTATATTAGAGACCTGTCCTTTAACGATAAATCTCCACAGAGTACTTCCTCAGAGCATTTGGGTGTATAAAATCTCTATAGTGTAAACTGTGAATGTGTCACACATAATAGCGCTCCCTGTGCCTCACTGTGCCTTTCTTGCCCCAATTTTACCTTAATTCTCACCACATGCTTTTGTGAACCCATTCAGTTCCATGTTCAACACTTTAGGGTTGTAACATCGGAAACCATACTAATTCTGTGCTTAAATGGGACTCGAGCTGGAGTGTGCAGATACTACCGCTCTTTATACACACTGTGCACATTGTGCACATATTTGTATGCCGGTGCTGCTTTTTATACAATTAATAAACAAATAGAAACATGCGGATGAAGTCCTTGAATGCATCCTCCAGTTTGTTTGATATACAATTTTGTAAAGTTCTGAGGTGGGTGCAGGAGTTGTAAAACACATATAAGGAATGTAGCAGAGTTGAGTTCATAGCGCAACTGTTTTTCAGAACACGCTGGTTCTCAGCAGTTCTGAAAAGCTATGATTGTAATGTGAGCTGTACATCATGGATAAGCCCTGTGCAAGCAGTCCAGAAAGCATTTAATCATCAATTTCATTTCTCAGGCCTGGATACATCTTGCAGTCTTCTATTATTCCAAGACCAATAAGGATAAAGGAATTAACAAATGGGGAAAATAAGGTTCCGTAATAATAATATGTCTTTACAGAAGTTTTTTTTTTTCCATTTTAGCAGATGATTGCTTTATTTCAGCAATTTTCCATGTGCAAAATGTTCTATTATAGTTATTTTATAGTCCTTAGTTGACTCTGAATTGATGGAGTCAATAGCACTTGGCAGGTAAGAATGCAACTGGCTACTTTAGTGAAACATCAGTCAGGACTGCCTCTTCTGCTCTCAGTAATGTCTCACTAGGACACCGCTCTGCTCCTGCTTTTCCCCCACGACACCACAACACACTGTAACTCACATCAAACAGCTTTACAAATGTGATCTCAATCCCCAAGCAGCATACTGGTGATCACTGAACAAAATATCTAAGTAACACACATGCATACAATACATGCACGCGCACCCACACACACACACGCGTACACACATGCCATAGCTAGTCACCATATTTTCAGCTACCTCGAGCTGAAGACCATCAGAGAAAGGAGAAGACACAAGCAGAGGCCTTGAGCAGCCAAGGCCCAGGGCCAAAGAAACTTAAATCAATTCCATTTGATTAGGTGCCATGGCATGCACTACATCATTATAATTCCATTAACGCATGGATGGATTTTCAATGGATGTAACTGCAGGCAAATGGTCAGGCATAACAGTGTGTGAATATGGGTCTGCATCCCCACCTTTTCCTTCTTGAGATAAGGATTTGGCCTCATCCACATGTAGTAATCTTATTCTTCTTGCACATTTTTCGACTTATTTTTGAAAGCAGACCCCCCCCCCCCCTCTCGAGTTCTTAACATGTTTTTAGAAGTTTTTTTTTTCTATAATTTCATATCTTATTAAGTCACCTTGATGTGAGTGAACCTGGCTTAAAACCACCACATCTAGTTCAGATTTAGCTCTCAAGCCCTGGCAACATCAGTGTGGACTAAGCATGCAGGAGTAACATATCTATTAGGAAAATGGTAATTCATACTAGATTTACTGCATGACTAGCGCAATTATATGCCTTACAAAACAACCGATACATACAAATACTGTACTACCTTAATATAGACTTGAGGGATATGGGAATATACGTTGTTGCATATTTGGTGACATATAATAGTACATACAGTAGCCTCAGGCCTATTGCTTTTCACCCAATTTGTCGTTGTGTCGTGCACACAAACTACAAATGTGCTTGGTGTTTTTTGCTATAGGTCAACTTACCTTGCAGTGTTAGTATTGAATTTTGCTTAGAGTCTAGTTAAGAGTTGGTACAGACTTGTTCAAGTTCTGAACTCACACTTAAGCAATGCCTTCCCTGGTGCTTGAGCTTTTGTGTATTTTGGACAGTTTTTTTTTGTTTTTAATCTTTCAGTTTCTTTTTTTTTTTTTTTTTTTGAGATACCTTACCACTGTCAATTTAGAACAAACTGGATAGCATTGAGATTGTATGTGCCAGTCTGTGTTCTGCATCTTTAATAATGCAATGATAGATGGTGGACTCAATAAATATGTATGTCTTTTCTGGTGAAGTATTTAATGTTGGGGTGTAAAGCAAAGTCGATACCCATTTCCGTAGTCATGTCTGTTAAAACCTAAATAATATTATATTGTATACTGCAGCTGGGACTTGGCAGGGAATAACTCAGAAGTGTATTGAGAATGAGCAGAATTAATCAATATAGTTACTACAGTAAAATCAGGGAGATAATTCACTTTAAACCTCTGTGGTAAAACTGGTAAACTACAAAGGTATATGCTGAAGGACACAACAAACAGCATAACACAGAAGTGCAGAAGTGTTCGTTTTAAAGTGGTCACAATTCATCTATAGGTTTTATTAGGACAAGCCTAATAAAACCATTTACTCATTTTAAGGCATTCATAGGCCAGGCTTAGGCCATTCTTAGGTCAGGCTCTATTATTAGCAAATTATATATACAGGAACAAAAATCCTTTGTGTAAATATTATCATGTCTGCATGCCAGCAAAGTCAACATTTCTACGGTCGCATGCATTACAACCCATTACTACAGTACAGCACAGTGTCAGTATTGTATCATAACCTCTGCCATTTTATGTTGAGTAAGGGGAAATCAAGGGGAGATTTAGGAGCATACTTATTTGGCTGCTTTAATAATAGCAGTTTTTGTTTCTTAGAAGTATAAGATTTAGATTCAGACACATTTTTTGATCCCATAAAGGGCAATTACCCAGTCGTCCATACATACAGAATACTACAGACAAGTGTTACGGTTATATGTCAGAGATACAAATCAACATAATACGAAGACACAATTATCAGCAATAGGAATTTTAACAATCGTTTCAAGTATATAGTATCATTTTAAAACGAAATGCCTGCTGTCAGCATTTAATAACCTGATAGCAGAAAAAATAAAGGAATTAGTGTAGCAATTAGTTCTCCTATGGGGGACGTTGTAACGCCAGCCTGAGGGCATTACAGAAAATGTACTGGCTAGAATGTGGTCAGATTGGTTAATAATTCCTTTAGCTTTCTGGACCACCTGTTTCTTCCAGAGGGCGCTCAAGTCCCTTTGCTGGACTCCAATTATCTTAGAGCAGATTTTCACCATGCCATTCAGGCTATTCTTGTCCTTAACAGACAACCCATTAAACCAGCATATGAAAGAGAAACTTAGAATACTTTCAATAAACGTTTGATAAAAAGTTACATAAAATTGTATCACGGACACCAAAAGAGTTAAGTTTCCTCATTAGGTGAATTCTTTGTTTGCTTGCTTGACAATCGACTCTGTTTACATCGAATTAAGTTGTGAGTCGAACACTTCCTAGATATTTATATCTATCGACCTCCTCACCATGTATTGGTTTGATACCATTCTTCCTAAAATCAATAATAAATTCTTAAGTTTTGAAAACATTAAGTTCGAAGACGTTCATCACACCATCTATCAAAGGTGGGTAGGGCACCACCAATTATCTGACTCTGAGCCCTGGAGAAGAGACAGCAGGGCTGTGTCATTTGAACATTTCACCAAATAGCTTCCTTCTTGGGAAGTCCTGCAGGTATATCTGTATATATAATAAAAAGAAGAGGGGACAGTACACAACCCTGGAGCCCGTATTTGAGACCTTAGTGTTGGACATATATATTCACCTGGACTTGCTGGGTTCTACCCGTTAAAAAATCTAAGCGCAGACTTAAGAGCTGATTGGGTCATTTAAAATACGAAGCAAGTCGCTCAATAGTATGTTGTTGTTTAAAATAATTTGCCTTGTGTCAGTCCTACAACAAATAAACATGGACCAATAAATAAATGTGCATACTGTTTGTCTATTTATGTACTATTGTTTGTTTTGTAAGTATTTCAGCTAGCAAATTGCTGCAAAGTGATTTTAATTAACAATTCTGCTTGTGCAGAACAAATGTTTAGATCAGTTTTGGTTTCATTGTCTATTAATGAGTGTCATTACAGGAACCTGTAAACTGCCAGCTCTGCTGGCTTTGAAATAACCATACGCCATCAAAAGCTTATGAATCATAAGCCTGGACTATGCTAATATGTTTCATGAATACATTTTGAATGTCAACTGAACATTGTCAGAGTGGCAAAGATAAGCTCTGTGCTGCCGCTTTTACCCTCGTTGTCTTCCAAGCACCTGCCCCGGCATATGTCAGGTGCCCCTACTGCTCCAAACCAAGCTAAACAAGGCGAAGGGATCAAAATCAGTGCCAAGGCAGGTATGCGACAGCTCCACCTGTGTTTCACCAGGCATTTGCTTTTCATTCTTGTGGCCAGATAAAAAGTCTGGTCTCTGACAGAATAAAAAAACAACTTCCTGGCATGTCAGTGGTTTTGTAGGGAGAAAAAAACAGACTTAGGGCTACCAACACACTACCTGCAGATAATTGTGATTGTCATTGTGGGTCTGTGTGAACCTACCAGGGGGGCAGGGTCTGACTCTAGGCTTGAAGCATCCGTAACACGTGGTGACGGGTGGTACTGCAGCCAGAAGAACCAACTGCAATACACACCCCATTCATACATTTGTTATCGGATTTACTGCTCCGCAAATTATTTTTCAGGTGCCACACTTGGCTTATATGGTGCTTCATAATATTCTCTAATAATCATGCGTCGTGCATGAGTAACAAGTGGCGTATTAGCGAGCACAACGTCGATCATACTTTTAGTGAAAATGCTAAACATTAAACAAAACAGTTATAACAGTACAGTCCAAATTTTGTTGTTCTATGGCGCACATGCACAAGGCATGAGGTCGGGAACTCCATTGTCGCAGGTTGCAAAGTCATCTGCGCATGCGGCTAAAGAGCCACTTTATCAATATGGAATCATGTGCTTCACTGCAACAATGAGCAAATACTTATGAGATACTTGTTAGATCGAGCCGCCATTTTCTTCCCTGTGTCTATTAATTTGTCTATGGGATCTACTAATCATCCTGTCAATGCCACTGGACATTGATTGTATTTACCTGATAATCATTTTTTCTACCCGCTTGTATTGCTGAAAAATATTTTTTATAAGAAATTTCAGAAATTATAATATTTTTAATTAATTGTTGTGATCCAACTTGCTTTCATATTTTGTTTGCAAAATTGTCTTTTATTATGTTAATTTCCCATAATTATGTGTACATTGTTAGTACTAGAAAACGCGCCCACCTTGAGCACTACAAACTCCACGCGACAGAATTTGTGTCATAGCGATATTCTCCAAAACGAAAGGTGGCACTGTATACAACAATTAGTCCTGCAAACTCCTGCTTTGTCGATCAGGCTGAAAGAATGCCAACTAGGCAATGCATTTTATTAAAATGTACCAGGCTCTAAAGAGAAGTGCACATTTCTACAGACGTGAAGGAATGTTATTTGAACAGGAGGTTTCCGACCATCGCACAGCAACAGTAATTCTGCAGTATTTAGTTTTTTAATGTGACCTAATTTTTCGGCCCATCGCAACTCCGTCAAGTATAAACTAGGCTTAAGGGTCCCATCACACCAAGACTAGTCGCTAGAAAAGCGTCGCTAGAAAAACATCGTTAGAAACGCGTCGCTATAAACGCGTCACTAGCAAAACCATTGTTTTCCTATGGTACTGACATTATTGGCGCCAAACTTTTTTTTGTGTTTTTTAGACGCCGTTCTCTTTGGCGCAGGCAGCGCATCTCGTGTGATCGGGGGTTTATCAAGCGCTTTTGAAGAGGCCGCGCCTTTAGCGACGCATCTCGGTGTCAGTCAATCACTATCCAGTATAAATATTTCAGTTTGTGTAATCTCTTACCACGGCTTTTGTGTTGGCCATTTATTTATCAAGCTTGTGATTATGCTTTCCCCCTGCATATTTCATTGTAATATGGCCATCACCTAATGAATTATATGAACTGTATCAGTGTTTACTGTGTGCAGACACATCAAAATGTAATTTACCGTAGTAATAAATATCAGAACCACACACACAAGAGCCAAATACTCACAAATATCATTCAATACTTAATTTCCTCCAACTTCTTTATGATATAAAATAAAAACAAACTAAAAACTTTAATTTTTTTAAGCATAACATTTTACAATGTATTGTTAAATGCTCTGAATTGTGTTAATCAAGTTAAATGTATTTGTATTGCCCTAAATTATATTACAGTCTGAAAGGGCTGCATGCCAAACAACACCCCTATTACCTTATCCTTCCATTATGGAAGGACAAATGACCCCAAATAAAAACTTTTGTTTATACTGTAAAATGGAAAAAACATTGGGACGGGACTACAGAGGCTCCCACACGAAAGCTCTCGCAGACAATTGTGAAGCACATATTACAGAGAGAGCAGCGGCCCACTATGAGAATGCATTAGGCCCTTGTGTGTGTGTGTCAGTCGATGAGTGTGGGATTAAGAACCATACACGTTTGTCAGTCCTACCATATTCATTACTCTATTTGCTCATCTGCTCTTTAGACAATCAGAATCAGTAATGAATCTGCAGAAAATGTACTGGTACCCCTTGAGATTTGTAAACATTAATATAGCAGCCACTAACTATTTTCTATGTAAAGATAGTGGAGCAGATAATTACATCACACTCCTCTTTGTGTAGTAATCTAAGACTAATAAAATACTTATATTAACTCTATGTAGGCTATTGTGTGTTTAGGTCAGATTCTATTTAATGGTTGAAATATATCTCCAAACTGTAAAAAGAGCCTTCCAGTTCTTTTATTTGTACATTTATTTCATTATTTTGGCAAGAAGGATTTAGCTGTGCATGGAGCGAGGTTAAAAGATAGAATGCTGTAGGAGGAAGCGTTTTAAAAGCTGAGGCAGATTGATGGATGCTTGACTGGTTGAGAGGGGTGACAAACTAACTGTGTGTGGTACTGACTATAATGCACTGCTGTTTTCATGGTGTGATGTAGACTATTTGGGATCCTAGAACACGCAGCACAATGTATGAGTCCGAGTGTCACATCGCCTGTCAGAAATAACCTGTGAAATCAATGACACAAAGAGGTAACATATGATTTGAACATATTTTTCTGGGCATTAATTTGCATCAGACATGTGAGTTGCATGGTGGTAGAGGGATCTTTCTTACTGTAGGTTATTTTGGACGTGTAAGGGGGGGTCTTCAGCACTGGCCTCTATGGGCATGTATGCGTGTTTGTGAGCATGTAGGGGACACTGGAAGGCGACTGTCCCTATATGCTGGATAATGTCACTCAGGAGAGCCAACCTGAAGGTGCCATTGCGGGAGCAGCGGGAGTGATGTGACGGCTCTGACAGCTCTCATTAGCGTATTCCACACAGACACAGGCACAGATGCTTGCGGTCACTCTGTGGTCAGCCTGCAGTACTTCTCCTGGTGGTCCACTGACAGGTGGCTTTGTGGCATCCATGTCTCGTGGTTGACAGGGTGGCAAAGCAGAAATGTAAGTTCAATAGACTGCTTGTGTAACCAAGGACGTTGGCTATTTCAAAGAAATGAACAACAACGGAACACAATAAAATGGACTGGTAAGAGTTTTGCCAGCATATGTACCATAGAAATATACACAATAAGAGGCAAACGCTCAGACTGTACTTGTGTGTGTTTAAAGTGCACGCATTTGTATTCATTTATGTTTTGTTTTGACTCTGCTGGGCTGGTGCATGCAAGTGAGATCTGAATTCAAACAAGCATATAACATATACATTAAGTTTGACATAAAGTAAACTAAAATGTAGTAGCTCAAATGAAGACTCCTATAACCTCTGCAGTTTCCCTATATTCTACTTTACATGTGCGGTACAATATTTTAAACAATAATATAGCAGCAAACAACTTTTTTCTATGTGAAGATAGTGGAGTAATTGCATCCTGGACACATAAAAACATCACACTCCTCTATGCTTTGTTATCATAGCTGGGCTGGCCTCACTAACATGTTTGTAAGTAAGTAAGTACTGTTTATTTATATAGCTCTTTTCACAGACTGGTCACAAATTGCTTCAAATTTGCAATTTTAGAAAAACAGTGGAGAAACAAATCCAATAGACAATAAGAAAAGGTACAATACACAATGATATACATCATAATAATCAAATAAATAATGAAAGCACATAATGCAGACTATAACCAAATGATCCATATGCCTGTTTTAAAAAGTGAATCTTTAGCTGCCTTCTAAAAGATTCAACAGAATCGTCAAATCTTAACTGTGTGGGTAGAGCATTCCATTTTGTGCATGTGTGTGGCCTACAGAGTATTTGTTTTGGTCTGAGATGCTGGAACGCTTAGTGTGACATCTAGTGCTAGAAATTCATATAGCTTCACTTTCAAGTTTAATGTCAAATCATGTCACTAGTTGCTCACATGCTATTTGTGTGTGTGTGTGTGTGTGCGTGATGGAGGTCAAGGGGACCGCACCTTGATCTAAATCCCTTGAGACCCTCTCTGACCATAACACAGATACAAACAAGCACAACCATTTATATAGAGAAAAACAAACAGGCTAAATGGAGACACAGTGGACGTTATTTACTGTGGTCCAACTGTTCCAGGGAGCAGACGAAGCTGTCAGCACACAAAAATGGAAGAAGAGGGATGTTTGACAAATTGCTTTTTTTAGCACGCTTGATCTCAGAAATTCTTTAAACCAAGTAAAATAGTGAAAGATGTATTTTTGTATTCTGTTAGGATATTGTGAAAATAACCGGTTGTCAATACAAGATGTGGCTGCCAAAAAGAGCTGTCCGTATTGATTAACATTATCAATTACTTCTCCCTCCTTTGCATACAATTGTTATGGCTCCAACAAGGGAGGGTAAAGCTTAAATTGGCACACTTGTATGCAATTCACCATAAACCAGTTTCCATTTCTAAATGAGTTTGAATGTTCAGGTATCTTCACATTTCTCAGGCAAAGCTTTCTTGGCAAGACACTGCAAAGCGTTATGGGATTGTGTGGAAGTGTTAGGCAGCATGGTCTGTGCATGGGTTGTACTACAGCGCACATTTATGGTGCAATATACTGTAGGTCATAATAAAGTAAACTATAGGAAACAATAAAAATCCAGACAGTACAAAATAACTTACATCCTAATAGTGCAGACAATGAAACACTTTGAAACACAATGAAACAAGATTGTGTATCAGTGCAAAATAAATGTATCAGTTTTATTCTGGGTTGGTGAAAAACTAGTTCTCTAAAATATTTCCAAATTCAATTTTTAGTGAGTAAAGTAGACAACAAATAACAGATCATATACAAATGCTAAAAACAGAGATTTCCTCTCTCCCTAACAACTTTGTTACTTTTGATGTTTCAATAAAAGTGAGTGATAATTTAATACAGTCAAAATGGGGTTGTGCTGAGGTGGGGTGGTACTACATCAAGACATAATGATTGATTATAACCAAACCAGACTGCATGTGGAAGTGCCCAATCAGCTAAATGTAGGCCAGAGGCTGAGGTTTTCATAAATATGTATGGCATCTTAAATATTGTTAAGGGCCCATGGTGAATTACAGAACAGCATTATCAAATCAGAATTATAACTGCTGAGGTATTTTCAAAGGGATCTTAATCCATGCAATGCAAATGACAAAAAAAGTCTCAAAGAGTACAAATTGTTTCACTTGACTTTCAGGTAAGGAGTCCCCGTAACATTTATTGCCTATGGACTTCACTTAAGGACTTACATTTCATTACCACTAGACAAGTTTGGAAAAGTCCATGTTTAAAAGAGTAGCAATCCTCCTTGTAGTCTCGCTTTTAGTTTCAGAAGCAATCACAGGCCAGCAGAGCAAAACTGCCCCACAATTAAGCTGTCTCTGATTTTTAATTAAAACCAAGAGGCGTGCACCATCTTAAACTTTGTTTGCCTTTCAGGCAACGCATCTTCATAATGGATACAATAATACAGATAAATGAAAAAGGATCACATTACTATTCAGATTTTCAAATAAGACAAAGCAGTATGAGAGGTGTCATATTTTTAAAAACATTTTTTAATTCTGTACTTATTCCAAGCGGTTTGCCATCCAAACAGTGTTATAATTAGGACAATAATTGTAATAGAGCCATGAATAATTCAAAAGAGTGAAGCTGTTTCAGCTGAGCCCAGTAGGCACAATCAATACACCTCCTGCATGCTGCCTTCATCCAGGCAAAGTCCATTACGATTTCTAATGCGTCTGAGCAGCTTCTGAAGCAAAAAGCAATTTCATGTTGATATCTCTAGGGGCAGAACAAGAGAACTTGAGAGAGACAAATAAACAAACTTATACAACAGTAAGCACAAGGATACACACTCGTTCTGTACAAATCTGTTGTTGTCAGCGTTTTAATTCTTTCTATTCTTGATAAGTTGAACATCATAAAAAGATCATGTAAGATCAAGTCATTGGGTAAAGGAATGGCAATGTCAGGAGTGCGGCATAAACACATCTGTGCTGTGGGCTCATTTATAAAAAGCTGAATCCAGACCAAGGCTACATGATTCAAACATTTGCCCAGGAGGATCCACTGTGCAAAACACCTGTAATGACATCTTCTAACGCAATCATTTTATTTATATAGACAGCAGGGATAGACATTATGATGGATCTATATGACTTTCTGCCACTATGTAATGCTAGAGCACCAGAATATCAGACCAAATAGATGCTTTGTGTGCTGCACAGACACACACAAACACACATGCATTAACATTCACAAGCAAACTCCGCTGTCAAGGGTTTGTTCAGAGTTTAGGCACAAATAATCACCATAGTTGGGAGAGATGGGGGAAAATATGTCAACAGTATGCCAGAATTCCACTTAACATACAGTAAGTAAGATAACTACTGCTTGCCAGAACATGGGATTAGCCATGGGTGGAGGTGCAAAGCATTTATACAGTTTATGTGCCTATTGCCTTTTCCTGGTTAACTGAAAGGTTCTCAAATTCACCAGGCGAACTGCATTTATATTTTAAAATGTGTTGCATTTATGAACAATGCTTTGCTCTAAAATACTGCTCTTGCATATTATATTCAAATTGATGGTTACAGATATCTACAAAATACCTCAGGGTTTATATTTATATTTACATAGGCTGCTCATTATGACTTCTTACTACAGTCACAGTCACAAATGCATTCAATGCAGTTTGCATTTGCTTATGAAACCAAATTACCCTCAAGTACTTCATATCAGACCCAATAACAATGTACTCTGCCGAGAGGAATTACTCATATTTGAGTCCTGCCTATCATACAGGTTTACTGGTCTTAGTTTGCAATCCCTTACAGTACATACATTTAGTCAAACACAGCATTGTCCATATTATTTAATTAATAGGTTAATCTATACTTCACCCTGTAAATAGGCCCAGCATTGGTCCACTATGCATTAAAGGCATGTTAAAAGAGCAAAGAAGGGCCTGACACCAACTCTCCAAAATGACATTGTGTCTACAGGATCTTATATGTTATTGGTCAGGAGACAGATGGACTGGAGAATTAATTCAAAGTGAAATACACGTCCCTTGAGAAATAGATTCCTTTTGTTTCAGGCACTGTGTAGAAATCCTGTTAGAAAATGGAACAGTTTTTCTTCTCTACCTTAATTTACAGTTGGCAGTTAGGCAACACACTATACGTTAACTGCACCATCCAATCACTGGGAACCAGATTGATTTTGAAGGTACCTTATACACAATGGTAATTCCTTAACTATAGCTCAGTGGAGAGTGGACCTCTGCCCCTGACATTTTCAAACAATGTTTGACTTAACTCTTTAATTAGGTAACTACCACTCATGGTCGTTTTAGCTTTATTGAAGTTAACAAATAATTTTAATGCTAGTCTTTTTGAAATTTACAATTCAGTGTGCAGAGGTTGCAAATGGCATACTGTATGCTGATTATAATTAAATGTTTCATGACCCCTGAAAAAAAAAAAAAAAATGGATGTCTTCTCTGCAGTGGCTAAACATATATTATCTAAATGCAACATTTCTGGTGAAATATTGGCATTTCTAGTGTTTATACATTGGTAATAATACATAAAATAAATAGTAAATAAAATAGTAAAATATCAGGCATCAAATCAGGAATAACCTGCTGAATAAGAAAATTGGTAAGTTTGTGAATGATGACTTATTACCTATGAATTAGTTGAACATACTGAATTAAATAGTTAAATAGTATTTAAGAAAATTACAAATGTTTAATACCTCATTAGATTTTTATTAGTAAGCATTTCTGTTGAATGTATTCTCAATACTTTTGTTGTGTTGCGTTCTACTGTCCCAAGTACTAACCAGTACCAAAATCATGCTTACTGTAGCTCCGGAGATCAGGAGCTCTTCCTGTAATTCAGTTAGTGACATACTGTACTGGGGCATACATTAAACAATACAATAGGTTATTTAGTGGTTGTGATGGGTAATGTATACCATTTATTCTAGGGGCATGTGTTACCTTTCACAAGGGTGGCTTGTGGTGTCTATCTGAGCCCTGATGTGTCTTAATGTGTTATATAGTGTAACTGTTACATTAGGGTATATACTGTATGTTGTCTTATTTAATGCCTTGCCTGCATATATTTTCTGGCTACTGTCAGGGTCAGAATCAACAAATGTTATTTTGTCATGTGGGATGTGAGCACTTGACAGCAGCAAACTAAATACATTAAACTAAAGAAAATAGAAAATGAATTATGTCTATTAAACGTTTATTTGTAACATTCTTGCTGTTGTTGAATTGTGACAGGCAGACATTGCACAAAACCAGAGGTGCATGTAGATGCACTCAAATGTAGAACATTTTCATTTTCAATTTTCCAATTGACTTCATACAGTGCACAGCGTCAATTGTCAAAATGTAAAGAGGGTGTCAAATCCAATGTACTGTATCTGTTTAACAAACTGTGAAGGCACATCAAGATGAGCCTGCAGGGAGGTGATTCTGATCGGTCTCTTAGGTTTTGTTTTTGTATAGTCCAATGAGATCGATGTGTGGCAGACAAAGTCCTTTTGCATTTTGTTTTATCTTTGTTGAGCAATCAAGAACCAGCATTATACTCTCTGACTCAACACTGTTGGTGTCTCACCACATCTCTGATACGCCTTAAAGTATATGTATCTACAGCATGTTAGAATCTCTCATTTACAGCTTCCAAGTTCCATGTTAAATGGAACTTGAATTTCCACAGGTGATATAAAGTTCAATGCCTTTTCATATTAATAAGACAGGCCTTTTATTTTATTTATGAATGATTTATTAATCCTCACACAATCTTTATATAACTGGCAGATACCCTGGCAGGACTTGGTCACCTGATAGAAAGTCTCCACACCCGCACCCTGAGTGACAGGGGGTCAACATGATCTCACCCTCTATTTGATTCTGGACTTCTGTACTTTTCTTTTATATTACAAGGTTGATTTACCATGGTCTCAAAGGAGCTTAAAGCCATTACCCAGAGCACCGTCAATGACCTTGAAGAATATCTCAGACAAAGATTATGGACTGTGTAGTGGAGCCTGGTCATTGCTACTAATGATGTGCAGGGAGTCCACTATTAGTATTTGTTGTGTCACCAAATTATTTGTATTCATATAAAAGTGAATATTAGCCCAACCATTAAAATACATGTGTGATTGCCTTTATTATACACGCCTGGATCGTTAAGATTTTCGGCTATCAATGTAATCTAACAATCATTGCCCTAATGTAAGCATTTTTCAAAGTCAACCCGATTTAAAACCCATATTGCATATTTGCGTGTGCAAATATTGCTTGTGCATGCAACACGCACGTAAATAGCACACTTTTGTATGTCAGTGGATGTAAAATATCATACACCATTTGAAAGACCGCACTCGCAAAAACATCTTATAAAGATCGCGACACTAATTACGGTCTTCGAATAATACATTTCACACTTCGCCTTACCTGTGATGAGTTAGTTGAGAAAGTTAAGCCTGGACCGCCCCAAAAATCTATTTAAAACTATATTCCATGAATACAGGCATCGTAAAAATGCATTACTGGTAATCAATTTGGAATACATCCTTTCAATACAAGACGGTGATTCTTTGGGGGTTGTAGTTTTATGATAGGTACATACAGTCTGCGAAAGACTACTATGGGTCTTAAACAACTTCCCAGGATTCAACCGAATAGTTTTGGTCAATCACAGCTTTTGCAATTTAAAAACAGCTTAAAGTTACGTCAACTTTCGCCCCAAAGAGGGCTGGAATGACATTTATCTGTAAAAGATGATAGAACCTTCAGACTCAGACTGTAGATTAGTACATACAGTATATTAATAAAATAATAACATATGTAAGCACACAAATGTGTGTGTATAGACCTAAACATGCATGTAAAACTACCAGACATTTCAAAATTTCTGACATATTTTGATATGATACTCCCAATGCCCTAATCCTTGGCAAATATACTCATCAGATGTTGTATTGTAGTCCTAAAGTGTAAAGGAGTTGCATAATTCCAATAAAGTATTCATCAATATAAATAGCATTATGTCAGGCGAAAATAAAAACAATATATGTTTCTGCTGTATTTGAGCATCATTTACTAAGGAGCAGGGTCATCCACATGGAATATATAAGATGAATTGGAATCACACAGGGGTTGTCTACATTTTAATACCAAAATGAGCTTTGTAACTTGTTCAGAACTGCAAAAAACCTTATGTAATGTAAGGGAATGTTTTTGCAAGGGAAAAAAAAAACTTTGAAGATGCTTTGAAGGGCTTAAGAGGATTTATTAACATCCATTGTAATATCTCAATCCTTGTCATGTAAAGATCCGATTCGAAACAATAACAATGTGAGACTTACTGCTACACTACCGGAAAAATAGGCTAAGTTACAGGGCTAACGCTAGCTTAATAGCCTGCTGGTCTAAAGCACAGCAACTTTGCTAGATAGCTCTTTTTTCTCTCTAGTATGATATCTGCAACAGTGTGTCACAGGCGTAACACTGTAGCCTCTATTTGTGTATTTTGATTTTATTCCAGCTGCGCTCAGCACTGCTCTATTCAATTAACATATCTGCTACTACTACTCATATCTTCATCAGCAAAGCAGGCAGAGCACAAACGTCACTACTGTATAGCAGATATTGGATACAGTGTTTTCTCTTTTCTTCCCGAACACAAATAACTTTTCGTAAAAACAAATTTGTGCTTATCCAAATACCATATTCATATCCGGCTCCATCTCTAATTGCTACCTTACCTGTATCTCAGCACAATAAGTGCAAGCTAGAAAAATAGTCTATCTGCATGTTACATGTCTGTAATGCTTTTATATTTCATGTGTAGAAAATCTGAGACTGATGTAATGTCACATCATCTCAACATCTCTTCACAACTCCAGTGGGGTAGTGCAACCAAGGATATTTTAATAGTTGTATAAACTATAACTACTGTACTGTATAAACATCATACTGTATAATATATTCAATATGCATAAAAGCTGCCTGAGCAAATGTACTCTACCAATCACTGTCATATCCCTCAGCTGGAAGATAACACTTTTAGTACACATAGCACCAATGCAAATCAGATGTGTGGACAGCACACACATGAACCCACATACAAACCATGCAATTTATATTACAGGGACCTATTGCACAGCTTGGTCCTATGGCTAATTAAGTTATCTTGAGAAAACAGTGTTACCATTTAATTCAGTATTCACATTTGCCAGCGATAAAGTTGTGTTTTATTTTCCATTTCTGGTTAGTGGGATGATTTAAGATAGTTAGCTATGAACTGAATAGGCCCAACTAAAAGTCTATCTCACAATTTATGTTTTGTGGCATTAGTGAAATTGAAGGCAATTATGCAAATTGCTTCATATGCGTGTGTGTGTGTGATTATATTTACATGCCAACAGTTGGTACATGACAACAGTGGATGGTAGGTAAGTACAGTATGTGGTGCTCAATGACAACATGTGTTCTCGCTTCACCATATGTTTTACATTCTGTTTAAGATAGTGCCACCTTAGCAAACATCCATAATGATACATTTTACATATATAATATATAACGTTCTTTTGAATATTACAGTATTGGTGGAGATCAAGATATCAAGCATAGGTTTAGGTTGAAACACTACCTGTATTTATCAGCACACAACCATGTCTGCAACATTTGTAATATATACTAGGAATGGCACGATCCAGTCAGCACTTTGGGTATCGGCCGATACCGAGTACCGATCCGAGTGTTAAATAAAGTTAAGTCGCAAAGTAAATGACAGCCAATCTCTATCTTAGGACTTAGATGCATTCTAGAAACATGCTGCTGATAGTGTGGCCTGGGTAGGTTAGACTTGGCTCATGATTGACAGTAGACCTGTGTAAACATGACACACTGCAATGTTAGGAACTTATCCCACAGGTAGTATGGAATGGGTCACTATATTTGTATTAAACATTTGTTATACCTCGGTCACAACCAGGCCCGCATTAAGCTGCGATAGGCCCTAGGGCTAAGAGGTTTCGTAGCCCCCCTCCCCCTTGTCACAATAAAAACAATACAAATGTATAATAACCATGTGTGTCTATGCAGGGCAACAAATATTTGTTTCTCTCTGGAGACAGCTATTCTTAAATGTTTTTAAGCACGACAACAAAAGCTGCACAGGCTACTGGAAAGCAATGGGTAGGCCCACTGTCACACATGCTAAATTAACATTATTTAATATTCGCCTCCCAATCACTTCCATTACATGGGAGCGAAGAGGCGAATAAAATCCTATGGTGATGCAAAATCGCATCTTCACTTCGTCCAGATCACAGCCTCAACCCCTAGCAAGGACAAGCATCCTTGGCTATATGTTTCTTAGCCAGGCAGGATGGATTGCGGTCCTAACCACATAAATGTTGATCCAGACGATTTTGTTTCTAATGATAATTGCAAACCCCTAAACATTTTCCCGACGAAAAACTACACTGTTGCGCTAAAGTTATGTCTGACGGTGACCAACAACCTCATACCGACTAAAAACTGGAAATCTGAGTTCTGTGTGTGTCATCTCCTGCACTGCCCACATTCATTTCCCATCGGAAGGCAATGGTGCATCACCTGCCCAGTACATTCACATCTGACCGTAGGCCCTTAATCGAAGATTGTCTTACCTTTTAGAAGTACTATCTGGTTTTAGTAGAAAAAGCCATGATTGACGCTAAAATCCAACTCACTCTGTGAGCGAGGCCATTTGTGTGACTGTGAAGGGATTTATTGCGGCTCCAGATTAAGTCACCATAGCTCCCATTCACTTATTTACGCATGTTTTCTCCAGACTTCAGTGGATGTGCAGAATTTCCTACTGACTGTCTTGTCTCCACATTAATCAATTTGGCATTCACTAAACAACCACTAGTATCCTGCGAAGAACGCAACCAGGAAGTAATTGAGTTAAACAATTTATGGGTTATGGAACGGTTTATAGCCTACTACCCCTCTGCTTCTGAATGAAATTTCAATTGTGTTGGGCCTTTCTCTTGATGTGTTTATACGGAGCATTTTCATTTGTGTTGGGCTTTTAACCTGATTCCAATCACATTAGTAGGGTCCATGTAAATGCACCTACTTCGATTTAGGAAGCCACTACCTTCTGTCATTAGCTGAATGGGCTAATTCTATGTGAAATAGATCACGTGACAAAATTATTTACATTCTGATAGGCTGTTGTGTCACACTTCCCACATGGGTTACTTGTAAATTGGATCAATCAGCAACCAAAACATGAATATCAAGTGATGCACAGAAAATTCCACTAATTACTAAACTTTTTTTTTTTCATTGGCTCATGATAAGCCCCTTATCTTCATAGGCCCTGGGTCTTAAGCCCAGGTAAGACTGTGCATTAAAGCGGCCTTGGTCAGAACATGACTGGTTCACTCCAGAACATGACTGGTTCACTCCATCATGATGGCAAAAGTATAGGCTACTTGACAAAATGTGCTTTCAGGCCTAACCAATGAAATGTCTTTGTTTTTCCCCCAGCTACATATTACATGTAGTTTCACAAAAACTGCCAGAGCATGCTGAATGTTCAGTTACAGTAAAATGTATTACCATGAAAATGTTAATAAGATAATGATATTTATTTGTATAGACAATGTAATGTTCCCTTAAAGATAGAGACTTGTCCTAACACCGGCCCTACCCAAACCTGGGTGAGATAGGACGTTACAGTACTTTCAATACAGTGTTTGCATCCAAATGTTGCCGTAGATATGAGATTAGTATATTATTGGTTATCGTTAATCGTCTTGCTGACAATTTGCAGTACAAAATACCACATTTGACTCTATAAGATATCCAATATGCTGTCACGTTTTTTTACACACAGAACATGGCTAGAGGTGACAAGAACAAGATAGAGGTGATAACGATAGACAAGGAAACAGCTGGTAACATTACAGTAGAGAGGAATCGAAAACGCTTGGCTGGTGGCTGGTGACCACAACTAGGCAACAAATGGAAACAAAGAAAGGCCTTAAAAAGGAATAACACAGGTGAAACAAATCAAGCAAACTGGAGGAAAAAAACACAAATCTAAGATACTGGTGGAATCTGGAGTCGCTGCAGGAATGGTGACACTGTGAATGTGACAGCGCACTGCCAGTTTCTATAAGAATCCAGCAGACAATCAATCCAAAAGTAGCCTACACTATATGATTGACAGCCACTAGTAACTAGGAATATAATGTATATTATAACTGATTATAACAATATGTGAGATGCTGTTGTTGGGTTGCGATACATTATTTTTAAATAATTCATATATTTTCTTTAACCTCAATAATTATTTATAACCTCAATAACAGGTATGTTAAATACATTTTTACTAAATTATTTTCTCAGCCAATGCTTGCGTGTACCTGTGTGTATATGTGGCAAGCTGAGTCACAGGCTGTGAACCAGCTATATTTGAGGTTTAAGGGTTCTGAACCCATACAATTATTTAACCCATTAATGTTAATACAAAATTACCACTCATGCGCATGTAGTCCTAATACATTCAAGAAGTGGCAGAAATGATATTCTGCACTGTTCACGCATTCTAGGGATGTTTAATTACCACATCCATCTTCCCTGCCATTATTTCCTAATGAAAAGGGGAGGAAATGCATGGGCTCTATAATCCTGTCGAGTCTTTCCCACATAATTACCATTTTCTTGATAGATCAGCACAGGTACATGACAATACTATCATTTCCAGGGGACTCCTATGTGTATCTAAGAAATGTATGTATATATATACACACACACACACACACACACACACACACACACACACACACACACACAGTGAACATATTGTTAGAACACGAGGCCTAAGGAAACATAATTAAAACAATTGGGGCACTTTCTCTCAAAAGAAACTTGTATTTATATCTTCCAAAACAATTCCCATATCTTGTTTACCAGTCCTAGATAAGGAGGAGCTAGGGCATGTTCGTTAGAAACAGGCTAGGGAGTTATCGATCCTGCCATTGATTTCCACCCAAAGGGGAGATGAGAAGCAGGAAATAAATATTTCCTGCTTCTCGTCTCCCCCCTGTGTGGGTGTGACATGCTGCATGCAGGAATATCTCACCAGCACATTAGGTGGCTCTATATGCTCTCTGATGTGAGATCGTTTGTAAGTTATGCCCTATTATACTTAGTATTGCCTGCAGGGTTTATCTGGTTGGTCAAAAGTGCAGACAAAGGCTCACAATACAGTCCAGTCTAGAAATAAATTAGAATATAGATACTATGAAAAGGTAGAAAGAAAATCTAAATGCAGTCAACATCTCATCCAAAAATGTTATAATAAGGCAGCCTGTTTCACCTTCCACATTTTAAAGGCAAACTAAAGCCCTGTAAATGAAACTTAATTCACCTTTATAGGATATCATGTTTTGTAAATCAGACCAACAACTGACATCTACTGGAAAACACAGCTGGGGACCTCCCTGCTCTCACACTGCACTTCATCAAGACGAGAAAAGTGGAATAACACTTATTTGCACAGTTATGGGTGATTGTGGACGTCTGTACATCCTGCAACCTTGATTGGGCTTGATTGCACTACCTTGCCAGTCTCGCAATTGTAGTTTCATAACAGTCATTCGCAGACCTGTAAGCTCTCTAGGTAAGTGCTACTGGGTGGCTATGGATAACAATTGCTAATGTTCTCTTTTTCCATATATCTACAGTAGCATGAACCTGCAAGGATGGCTATACTCATGACAGCTGATGTCGAAGCCAGGGCAGGCCAAAGTCAATACCAAGGATGGAGGGTCTGGAGCAGACTTAAAGTGGTTAAAAACTCTTTATATTGCCCATAACTGGATACTACTCAAAGCCATGTGTGGTTTCATGTGCCACAGTCTTCTTAAATCCCTGAGACCCTTAATGAGAAAGTAGTAAACTTAGTAATACTGTAAGTAAAAATTCCCCAGATGTCTATGGTAAAAGTACATCAGTATTAGTATAACCTAGCACTCACCAGATAAATAATAGAAATGGTGTGAGAAATGAGCTTGATTTTAAATGAACGTACCTGCTAAATCATTAGCAGGTGATTGGACCAATCAGAACAACGTGGGTATGATTTTCATGAACATGGCCAATTAAATTCTTTTCCAGACTGATACTCTTCAGGCAAAGTCAAACTGGAGCATGCAAGATCAGAATGGACTCACAAGGCTAGAGCTGGCAACACCAGCATGGTTTTACCAGGCTAAGGATTACTGAAGCACTTTTGCTGTCCCCGTATTCAAATAATCATATTCAGATGAGTTGCTCTGAGACCATCAAATATGAATTACTTCTATGGTATACACACCCTGAGTGTTTCAATGTACAATTTAAGCATCGAACCGTGAAACCATCCTGCAATGGAGCAATCAACAGTACAAAAGCTACCTTTGTTTCAAATTAAAGTAGAACTTTGCACTTGGACAATGAATGGACAATTCATTGTGGTACTGATTTTGTTCACATTAAAATTAATGAATATATTTATTTTGTGTAACCTTTTTCTTTCCCACACTATAATCTTTATACACATTGATGAAGCAACTTTTTGTCCCCCTTACATCTGTTCAGGTGAGAAGCACAGATGTTCACAGGGGTGAACTCCGCTTGGCAGCCATATCATAACGACCTAGAGCAGATGTCCTCCTTCTCGGCTTCATTACTCCTTTAGCAGCTGCACTTTTCCCCTCTCTTTCCTTCTCTGCTTCCATTGCTTTCTTGTTTGCTTTGTCTCTTGGATGCCCTGTCCACTGTGGATACCAGTAATAAGGACATATCAAATCTGATATGAAGGGATAGCATATGATGAATTGACATGCACAAGGACAAGGGCCACCACAAACACACACACACACACAACCTACACACACACATGGATACACATACTGTATGCATGCACACACAAACACAAACATGCACGCACACAATAATACAGACATGCACACAGAATATATACTTATACACTTGGTTGTGTAAACCCAGAAAGCATAGCATAGCATAAAAAGAAATAGATTTTAAAATAAATGTTGTCTCTGCAGAAACAATATAAGATAGATACAATGGAAACAAATTACTTAGGTTGCACTTGTCTGAGAGTAATGCCCAATATCACCTCCAAAATTGGTTATTGATCGTTCACCTTTATAGTTCAGATCCTTTAAACAATTATGGTGGCATGGACCGTATCCTTCAAAATACAAAAATATACTTTAGAATCAGAAAGGTTTTTTTTCCTCGGGGCTGTCAGAGAACATACTGTACCAATAAAACCTTTGACCAATTTTACAATACGAATGTACCCTCTCTGGCCTCCATGGCTTTAGTTACAGTTTTTTTCAATCGCTAACAAGCGCTTACCCATACTTCAGATACTTTTTCTAAACTCTTAACACAGACTCAC
>JAODUE010025615.1:0-22695 GCA_027564755.1 Amblyopsis hoosieri
CGGGGGCCCCGGGCTTCCTCCGGGCAGGGTAACTCCTTCTCTTTTTAAGTTGTTCATGGGGGTCTTCTGAACCATTCGAGGGGCCAGACTAAGTTTTATTTTATACATCTATGAATTTGGCAAAGGAAATGAGACCACCTGCGACAGAGATGCCCATTTTATTGTAATCATTACAAATGATTGCCATATTGGTTGCATTTGCTGCAATATCTGATAAAAGTATTTACAAATATAAATGCACTCTTATTATCTAATCGTTATACATCTTTCAAAACATTTGATCTTCTGACTGAACTGCCGGTTCAACTGTTCTGTTCAGCACAAATACAGTCTGTCACCGGAAATGTTATAGGCTACTGTCTCTTTGCAATAGTCTAGTCAGTCAGTCTAGTCAGTTTTACAGTAAGTGGATAGTATTTGTACATTGGAGCGTCCAGTTAATAGTCACAGCCCCCTAACTGGCACATACCTCAATGCGATTCCATTCCTTGTTATAAAGGTTGAACACAGGCTAGTGTGTAAAGTACAAGGCATGGCATTTGCTGGATAAAAGACAGCAAATTACTGTACATCTGTCAGATAAATGGGCTGTATTTATATAGCGCCTTTCCAACCTACCAACCACTCAAAGTGCTGTACAGGAGTGGCTCACATTCGCACACTCACACACCGACGGTGGTGACAGCCGTGCAAGGTGCTATCCAACCACCCGAAGCAGTTAGGTGTCTTGCTCAGGAACACTTCGACACTTAGCCAGGAGGCATTTGGGTTCAAACCTGCAACTTTGTGATCACCTGTCGCCCAACACTACCACTGTGCCACTGCTGCATAGATCATGCCATTTCAGTAACATCTATTGCAATAAATGATCATTTGGCTGTATTTCTGTTGCTCAGTACAGTAATACTATTGTGATATTGAAGGATGACAGGATGTTTAGATAGGATCATAGAGAGCCCTGCTTATCCCATTAGTGTCTTCTACAACATCAAATACAGATGTACGCTGGTATTCAGTGTAGGGCCACACATGCAATATTCCATAATCCATCAGCTACGCTATGCTTCTTCTTTGGTAAATACATGTAGTTGCATTGTTCTCACAATTGTGATCAGCAATAAATCATGTAACTACACTACAAATACACAAGACGCGCTCAACAGAACATTTGGTTTTTGGGGAGGGAGAAATCTTCCTGTTTATGCAGTGTGATCTAATCAGCCATAGCTACAGTAATTGAGACCACGAATATTCATTAGTGGGCAATTTGACAAGATGATAATGATGATATGATGATAATATAACAGTCTCATTTCAGTGCACCTCCTATATGTAATTGTTGCTAAAATAATAAATCCGTAAATAATTGTTCTTTCTGAATATCTAAACGAGAATAACAAATACATTCAAACAAGCACACAATTAGCTAATTCTCAAATTCTCAAAATGCATAGGTGAAATATTACAAAAATACAGCAATGGCCTTTTGAAATGGTCACAACTGTTCCTGTGTATTGTATTAGTCACTATTCTCGCTAATAACATGAATATAAACCTCAGTTACTTATAAATCATGTGGAATTGTTAAAAATAAGGTGTAGCCTATGCAGTTAAAACATCACTGTGGAGGTTTTGTTGTGTGATTGATATTTAAAGCATACACAACAATAGTTTTCAAAACCATGAGGCCTTAGGTTAGCAAAGTTGGCCACTGTCAGCCACAGAGCTAACCTGACACGCCAGATGGTTTGTTACACATAACAAACCATCTGACTAACTTCATTCTTTCTAACTTTGAGCTCAAATCAAAACGGTATCGCTCAGCTGTCCTCCGCGGCGGCGCCTCACACATCGAAATGCAATGTGAAGCAAAGCGTAGTAGGCCTACTATACGGTTAACATCAACTCAACTATGCCCATAGACCCATTGGTCAGAACCATTGTGGTTCGGACTGAAGCGCAACAATTTCCAGGGTGTCCAGAATGATATTGCGTCAAAGTCAAACTGAAGCTCACAAGATCAATATGGTATAACAAGTCTAACATATAGCCACTTGAGCCACTGGGCTGAGCTACCAAGATCACTGTTATATACTAAAATGACACCCCTTAATGTGTTATAAAACAGACTGATAATGTACTGTTAGATATAACATTAGTGTTGGTGGTGCGTCCTTAGGGACTCACCAAAGACATTGTGAGCATGTACAGAATGTGCATAATCAGCCATGTCAATGATGAAATCAAAACCCATCATTACACTGCTTGGTAACTCAACTTTGAGGCACCGCTTTAATCATTCCAAACATTAACAAGATTTGTGACACCAAATGAACTGGTACTCACTACTAAGTAAATAAACAACAACAAAAATGAACTAAATCTCTATATATTATAACAAATGTTTCATGCTAAAATTAAGACTTTTCTCTGCAGTGAAAATAATATACTGTAGTGCCGATATTGCTGTTAAAAATCACCTACTCCGGAAATATAAATCACTGTCAACTTCCACTGTTGTGTAACAGCCAAGTTATGAAACTCACTTGGGAGATAAGTAACCTGCATAATGTGACTACAAGTAAAATACATTAGTTTGGATATGTAGCACTTACCTGCATTATTTATAATCTGGGCCCCCACCAGTCTAATTGCATTTATGTCTGCACAATATCTTTTGGTGAAATGTGCTGTTTTCTATATCCACCACCTGCTTCAAAATATAATGCACTGCTGGATTATTTTGTTATACTTGATCCATTTGAAAGACCAGCAGTTGATATTACTTTTTTAGCTAGATGGTGTGATAAGTTTATACCATGCCCACTTTTAACCTATTGCTGACACAGTAACATTGTGCTGCACCCAGTAATGTAAAAGCACCCACTTGTTTTCCAGCAGTCTTTGACAGTGAATCAATTTGTTATAAGCATAGCACTGGTCATTAGTCTTTATAAAGGTATCTCTGTCACTGCTGAACATATGTAGGATGTAAATAAGTGCATTCCCATTTGTGTACAGGTAAACTATTGTGAAGTGTATATAAAAGGTGCATCAAGCCTGAAAATATATATTGGCCTTTGGTACATTGTATATTTTTAACATTTTATTATATATTTTATTTTACTTTACATATACCATGTGGATGAAGTACATTTCCCTTTATCTGTTCTAATGGACAGCTGTACTGTACCTTTCAATGTCATGCATTCTACTATATCTGTGAGAAATAATTGCCTTCTAAGAGCCCTTTTCATTTCTGTTTCATTAAATGACAGAACAATCCTTTTGTTTTCTCATGTTGGAACACCCGCTAATCGAATACAGTGTTTTTGCATTAAATATGCTTTCTGAATTGTGTATTTATCTGAGGAAAAATAGGTTGCGCACTGCTAGATTTTACACCATAATGTGTTTTCCCTTTCCTATATTAAGATGAGTGGTTGTCCTCCTAATTTCATCAAAAAAGGCAGTTCTTCAGAAATATTTCATTTTACACAAGGTCACTTTAATCAATTTCAGCACTCCTCTTCGAGTGCCTTTGCCTCCGACGGTGCTGAGAAGATGGCCGCTCCATATTTCAGTGTTGCCGGGGCACTGCCATAACGTGGAGGACGAGTGAAAACTGAAGAGAGCCTAAAAGGAAGTTGTACTGTCGCTTGGTATTATGTGAGGAAGGATCAGTCAGGTCAAGTCTTGTGGTTGCTGTGGGTGGATGTCTCCAGCAGCTTTAAAAAAAACACACCATCTCTCCTGGGATAGTCTTTCAGCCAGATTCTCAAGGATCACGCATTAAAGGGGTTGTGTATATTTATTTGCTAGTAGGGGCAGAGTGGAAAACACAGAGGAAGTGAGAACAGTTGGGCCCCTGTGACAAATTAACACTGCATTGGATGGATGGATGGATAGGTAGATAGATAGATATATATTTGTATTTGTCTATGTGTGTGCTTTGGGTTTCTCAGATTCCTATTCAAAGAGAAGTATCTTTTGATAAGTAGTTCCTCTCAACTGAGAGATTTGGTTGTGACTTCAGACAAATTCTGCTCAAATAATACTCATGTACACGGCATACAGTAGGCTACACCACATACGGTATTTACCCAGAATGGGAGGTTTTAAAATAAGCATTACGCAATGATACATTCACTCTACCACTACTTCAACTACAGTTGGACTGAGGGAATCGGTTGTACTTTGACAGTGCTGTAAAGACAGTCAGCAAGAGTGATGCTAATCCAGGAGCCCTTTAGATAAAGGGTCAGTCATTCTTGAGAATGCTTGCCAACTTCCAGCTCAAATCAAAACAGTATCGCTCTGCGGTCCGCCGCCTCACACATCGAGCTGCATGGTGAAGCAAAGCGTAGTACTAAAGGCTTTGTTGATGCGGGCGGTGTTCGCCACTGTGTTTATGTTACTATTAACAGAGCCAGGGCTAGAAGTATATGATTATTTTTTCAAAACGCAGAGAATGGTACAATAGCAAAATACGAGTATATAATAGTTGAATTTGACTAAAAGTGCATTATCTTACATTTATCTTGCAATAGCTGACTATACCTGTAAATGTAGATTACATAAAACATAAGAGTCCTTAGCTAAAGAAAACTACCAACCAAGTTAGAAGTCCAGGATGTTAGAATATTTACGTGGTTGCTTTGAAGAAGTAACTGAGGGCATGTATGGAAAGTCAAATATAAACAGCATGGAAATCTTTCCTCAGTATACAGTATATTGAAAAGCATTTAGGAATATCATTTCTCAGTAAGATCAATCAATGTCAATGTCAAAAGTCAAACCAGGTCCAACTCATTCAACACCAATCAAATGTATATCGTGTGGTTTATTCCGTTAATCTTGCCTTTATTTGAATGTATTTCATATAGGCCAGGAACCTCTCCTGCTTCTAGATTGTGAATGAGAACTCTGTGTTCAGGGCAAAGAGGCATGGATATTTTAATACAGACCCATATACATATATATTTGCAAATTTAATGAATGTCTGTCTCTTGCAGCAAGCCTTCCACTCCTCTTGGTGATCCACCATGTTTTCTCAGATGGTTGGTAACTATATTGAAAGGAATAACCCTTACTTCTCGCTTTTGCCGATTAATCATTTACATATATCTATTAAATTATTGAACACCCTTATTACTTAGAAATAAACTTCTCTAGACTTCAGAAAAAAAACAGTGTAGAAAGTTTAGCAGAAGGCCATTAGGTTGCCTTTGGCAAAAGAACCAGGTGCATTTCTTTTGTTTTTACCCCCTCCCATCTTATGTGAGTATGGTGAGTATGGTGAGTAATGAGTATTATTGAATGAAATCTCATAACTCAGGTGACAAAGCTGTGCGGAGGCGGTGTAAAGTGGTGTCAATGCAGATCAGTCTGACTGAATATATAGGATTCTGGCAGCTGTAAAAGTGTGATTGAAAAGGATATATAATGTGTTGAATAATATACGGAGCTAATATAGAGCTGTATCTGTCACTAAAATGTATTACCTATATATAATTAGTTAATTGATAACATTCTAGCAATGGATAACATTAATTCAACATCCTGCATACTTCCTGTAAAGACTAGCCTGTGTCTGAATTCTCTGTACTATCTAATATTACATAGCATATGCAATAATAGGATGCAATCAATATTGTAATCTGTATTAGAGAATCAGGAATATAAAGTGTGCATCCACTGCACACAATGAAACTGCCTCACAATGCTAGGCACCATGATGTAATTGACAGTGAAGCACACTAGTACAGTGTACTGAACCTGAGACACTGACTGATCACTGCACGTGTTAACTCTACTACATCATTGCACAATTGTCTCTGCTCCTTTGCACTATACCATGTTCTAGTGATATCCCCCTACTGACCTACGTTTTAATAGTATTCACTTTGCACAATGTACAGTATATAGACTATGTACTGCATTTGTATTTAAAAAAAAACAACAGACTACTGCATTTTTATTTTTGTACTGTGTGTATTACATGTGTAACTATATGTTGTCCTGCACATTTATGCTTTGTCTTGGCCAGGTCGCCGTTGCAAATGAGAATTTGTTCTCAATCGGCCTATCTGGTTAAATAAAGGTTAAATAAAAAAATTAAATAAAAAAAGCCTGGTCCAGGAAACACAGCCTGTTTTAGATCCCTGCTCCAACATCACATTAATGGTCATGATCGACATTTGCTTAGTGCTAACGACATTCATCCACGAAAGGTGTGTTGAAGGCAGGGAGACATCTACAACATGCAGGGCGGTGGAGCCCAACATCTACCACCTCGGCTGGCCGCGGTTGCTACGAGAGTGCGAGAGCCACTCATCCCAGTCTCGACTCCCCCCTGCCCTGGCACCACAATGGTGAAATTGAGTTTCCAGTCAGAACGGCGGAGTCACTACCTATCTTCTACAAGCAACTTAAATCCCACCTCTTCAGAATCCAGCAGTACCCCAGCCACTGATCTTCCACTCTTATCTTCTATCCTTTAACAAAAACAACAACAAAAAACTACTTTCTTTGTTTTGCTCTTAGAATATTGGGACTTTCCTCATATTATATTAGACACATTCGATAATGTGTGTTGTAAATGTAGAACTTAGCCCTGATTTCATGTTGCCATTATCCTAACAGAATGTTGGTTGTGTACGACAACTGGTACAGTATATGAACTGTTGTTCTACTATTGACAAATGTACTGATTGTAAGTCGCTTTGGATAAAGGCATCTGCTAAACACTGTAAATGTACTTCTACAAACATACTTTCACTTCCTCTGGGATTATGCACACTATCCAGGCTATTTTAGAATCTGTTATGGGGTAAACATATGTGCACAGTATAATAAGGAATTTAGACACAGCAATATACTTATATATGTTGTTTTGTCACAAAACGTAAATGTACCGTATAATCCAACATAAACTCTTAAATAATTCCATTCCCTCCTTCATTCAAACATGTCACATGTAATTTCCTATCCAGGGTTGAAGGGTTACACCCTATCCAAAATGACTTTGAGCTTGCAGCAGGGAGACAGCCTGAATGCTACTCCTTCTCAGGGTCACAAGTTCAACATCACCACTCACACATATGATCAATTTCACATCTCCAATCAATCAAACCAGAACAGGAGGCGGGCAGGCGGTAGAAATCTGGAGCCCCCACCCCACACACAAACATGGGGGGGGGACGGGGGGGGGGGGACGTTCAACCTCTTCACAGGCTTCCAAACGCAAACACGAATCAACCCTACCAAACCTAAATACAAACATAATAATGTAGGACTTGTTAGACATACAAGGTAAGGATAGTCAGTCTTGAGAATAACTTAGGGCTCAAATAAAATCTAACTCCTTCAGAAGCTCCGCCCCACACATTGAAATGCATTGCGAAGCCAAGTGCATTGTTGTCGTGAGCGGTGTTAGCCACTTTGTTTATGTTCCTACTTACAGAGCCAGGGCCGAGGGCTGTGTAGCAGTACCAGATTCATTTTTCAGCACGCATAGAGAACGTTATATTTGGTGAATTTCACTGTTGTATCCAAGTATAATGGGAGGAAGCATGCACGAGGGTTCATATTTCTTTCCTGCATCTTGATTGGGTAATACTGTAATTGTCAGGCCCTGATTAGCTAGAGTCTAGGGCTCTGACTCTGCCGTGTTAACAGGAAGGTAGATCGAACATGGGGTCACAGTAAAATCTATATACCCTGTTGGTCTCAATAAAAGCTAAGAATCTTTTCACCTTTGTAATTTCTCAACTCCTCAAATGAACCCATACAGCTCGATTGTCTAGGACACAACATTGACAAAAAATGTATTTGCTTACAATTAGCAATTGCAATTAGCTAACTGACTATACATTTAAGGTGAGTCTATTTCTGCCACAATATGTCACATACATTTACATTAAGGGCACCAGCATCTCATAACAAACTGTAGGACACACACGCGCACACACATACACGGACATACACTAACATGCATGCGAGCCCAGCGTTCTATGAAAGCAAAAAAACGAGGAGCTTGCATTACAACACACATAGAGGGAATGTGATGCCATTTTTTGCTCAGGATGCAATTACTCAAATATATATACACACATAGAAAATAGTTGTTTGCTGCTATTAATGTTTAAAATGTTGTATAGCACTTTAAGAAAGTTTTCTACTATCCACAAATAGCATGTAATATACTGTCACCAAATGCTAAAGCACTATATTCCTGTTTCTTTCTTTCAATACGTCCAGCTAGGCCAATGTTCTGGGCTGGGACAAGTATGACAGGATGCATTAATGACCAGTCTGCTAGTGAGGCCAATTGTTGTGTGAGCACCCTTCAAAGACCAGATGAGTCAGTCTAGTGATCTCCAGCGCTTCTATTCCACCATGCTATTCATACGGACACATTATACATCCTTAGTTCTGCTGTAGAGAACCTACCCTTGCTGTGAAGGGTACATAGGGATTGCATAAAACAAGTGTGTGTGATCAGCGCTAAGGGCATGCCGCTCCATTTGCCAAGCTTGAGTATCAAAGCTGACAGCTTGACATCACAATCACACTCGCAACGTAACACTCATCTGTCTCTAATAGGCAATTACCATCTTAGCAATTAGCTTGATTATCTTTCTGTGTGATATGACAAATTAGGTTTTTTAAGGCTAAAGCATGTGTGACAACGAACTACACTGATACTGTACACTGAAACTGATTGTGTGTGTATTTATTGTCCAGAATATACTGTTAAAGAAATAGTTTCGCACATTGTATCATGCTCAACCACTTCCATGCATCCTCACAGCGTTTACATGATACAGTGAGTGAGCCAACCTGCCATGTTTTTTTTACATTCTGACTCTCAGCCCAGGACCTGAAACAGTGGCTGTGTGCGCTCCTCAGTGTCTGCCAGTTGTCCAGTTTAACATTTGAAACATATTTGTAAGCAGCGGGTGTCCCCGTCTCAATCTCAGAGCACTATAAAAGGATTTCAGATCTGTAATCACAGAAACGCTGTCAGACGTGGCAGCCGGGTCAGTTCAGCGCCAGCTACACGCCTACTTGGATGTCAGATAAGACTGGGACTGAAATCAATTATCAGCTCCGCATGACGTCCAGATTAAATTTTGGCCCCCGGAATGTTGCATATGAGCACGTCGCCTCGCCTTCCAGAGGATGCGCTACATGTTCTTGTTATTAATTAATACTACTGGCTCGTCAGCTGCGACCAACACATTGGCATTCATTATTCATGTCAACGGGACGCTGAGCCTAAAGGGAAGAATGATGGGTGACGTAGAGCCTTGTGTTTTCGCTGGGCCAATGGTGGAACAAGTCCACAAGCCTGAAAGGTGTGGGAGGCTGAGACGAACAGTCTGTCAGGACCGATGTGATTTATATGCTTTGTTAAAAAAGCCAATTCATGGTCTCACGTGACTTACATCTGAGAGCTTTTACTCCAAATCAGACATTTAGGACATTTAGTCACCTAACCTTGGACCCGTTCCAGGAAAACTGCACCTTACATTGTGCTTAACCACAAGCCACCACTTGATACCTCATTAATTAAGGGTCATAAGTAATGTTTAGCAAGCCAAATAGACCAGTGGTTTCATCACGGTCTCATATTGGTGTTCCGTTTCCCTCCCGTAATAGTATTAACTCCTCAGGGAGATTGTTGTTCCTCTTCCTTATCGAATCCACAAAGCACACTGCTTAATTGTGTGGGCTTGATCCATTTTGGCAAGAAGGCTTGATGACTGATAAAGGAAGTGGTATATAATCAATAAATTGCAGCTGCTCCAGTGGAATAGTTAAATTGATTATAACATTTAGATCCTTATAGCCTATCCTGTAGTGTCACACCAGTTAGGGTTAGCCATCACACAAACGCCCAACTGCACATTTATATGGCAAGTATATTGCATGTTGTATTGTGAAAGAAGGGAGATACATTCCCTGTCTGTTATTACAGTAGGGATTATTTCCCAACATTGAATTGGCCTACAATACATCCTATAATAAACTAGAAGAAACACAAATCATTAGGTTGGGTTTCATATTTCTGGTCTACCATCGTCAGTATTGGTGCATTGTGTTAGAGCCAAGGTGTCTGGAACCCACTCCCCACCTGCAATTATAACAATCAACTCAATAAATCTTAAAGCGTTTTTGCTAAAAGTAGAAGGCTCATATATCTTGGCATACAAAATAGCTCCAGCTACTATTCAGTTTGGCCTATTTGCATTAGGCCTATAGGTTTTTATATGTTCAAGCTGCCTGATGTCTGATTAAAGCGGGTTGGCTATTTTCTCGAGGCATAACAAATTGTCAAAATTAGGCTATATAGACTAAGGTGAGCAAAATAAATATAAAAGGTTAAATTATGAATACAATTATTTTTCACATATGAGCAAGTGAAGTACTGTGGATATCGATCAAATAAAAAAAACATACTGTATGCCTATATTCGAATGTAAAGCGCGTTGTAAAGTTACAGACTATGACGTCTCGAGTCAGTAGCAGTCTACCGCTCACGCAATAATGTCTCAGGAGCTCCGATGGGGCCACTCTTCATTATTAGGATATGGAAAAATAATATTTGATAACGTAACGTGTTAAATATGCTGCATTAATACACCATATAACAAAAAAGCTGCTTGTTTTACATTATTATTCTTCTTAAAAGTATGTCCTCTAATCTTTACTCTGTCTATCCTCCATGTCTTTCTATTGGCATTATTATTCCTCTCTCACCATTTCACGTCAGACCAGAACTTCCTCAAGTGTCTATATAAAATGGTTCGATATTTTGTGTAGCTCCTCAAAAATGACGGGGACTTCAACTTCACCAACTTAACTTTGGTGACCTACCTGTCAACGCTAATCACACACAGGGTCATAATGGAGGCAGTGCAGCACATTACATCCATTCCTATGAAGATGTTGCAGAACACTTCTCCAAAAAGCCACTTGCCTCCGGTGAGGTCGGTCACGATTACAAACGGCATAACCACTATGGCCACTGAAAGGTCCGCCACCGCCAGAGACACAAGAAGATAATTTGAAGGTTGCCTCAATTTCTTCACAACGGAAACCGCTATCACCACCAGTGTGTTTCCCATCACAGTGATCGCTGTGATTATCGCTAACATCACTCCTATAATGATCCTCTCCGGCTGACTAAAATCCAGTAGCTGCTCCGAACAGGACTCGTTCCGCATGGTTGTATGGCTACTGGTGTCGAGGACGTTGTAAAACGTGCCATTGGTAACTTCGGAAATGTCCTCTTTCTTTGTGAAAGTGAGTTCGATGCCCGAAGTATTGAACATTACGACGGAGTTGTCCAGTTGGTGATGCAAGGGGCGCCTCGCCAAATCAGTCCAATTACGCGCATATTTGATCACCGTAAAGTTATTTTCTTGTCCACTCCAGCCGTTGGCTTTATCTTGCACGTCTTGCAAGAGTATGAACAGTCGTGTGCGCGCATCACAGCAGAGTGGTCAACAACTATACTCGTTGTTTGCACGCGCGTCTTCTTGTGTCAAAAGAAACATTTATGCAAAAGCGCACTGCTAATCTAATATGTCCAAAAGTCAATGTTTCTCTTTCCCCACGATGCGTTTACGTGAATTTGGCAAAGGGCACTGTTACAATTAGTTCCGCAAGCTGCTCCGCTGTGGCGCGATTTAGGACGCATAGGCTACGCCAAAGTGTCAATTCTTAATGGATGTTAAGCATATACCAGTTCGAATCCTTGATTGACAAAAGAAAAACTGACTAGCCTACTCGTAACTGTCACAAATGTACGACATTTGCTTCCCGCCCGCACCCTTTTAGGACTATATGGTCAACGGCGTACTTACCGACTTTTGAACATATTCTTTTAAAACAAAATATGCTATTGCATTTACGAGAACGGAACCAGATTAATTTAAAGATATATATCTATCTTTCTCATGTCTGCATTTAGCTTACATGACAGGGAACCAATGCTACCCACTGATCCAAGCGTCACAAGCTGTCGTCATTTGATTATAAATAGCTTCACAAACAAACTGAACAAATGAAGTCGAAGTGCCTATTTCTCGTGTGGTCGACCATTGTGTGTTTGGAAAGTACAATAGTGGCCTATTTAATAGTAATTGAGAAATTACTAATTTATCTGGAAATATTTGCCATTTAAGCATAGAAGATTAAAATAATATAGGCCTATACACTATGCTGCTATTACAGTAAGCAAGAACATATGCATGTGAATCATCATGAGACAATGACTGTTTCTATCAATAATATCCACAGCTAAGGTGCATTCATATTTCCCCACTGGCCTCTGGGAAGCCAATTCTGCATGTCGCCCCAACCAACCCATATTGCTTAATTGCCTCTTCCCATATGCTATCACCTAAGCCTTAGCCTTTACTCTCCTGGGCATGACCATTGCTGTGTCCCCTGGTTTGAGGCCGCTATGCAGGTAAGATAAGAGTGAGCATTTAAAGTGACAAGCTCAGAACATTATCAGCTATTAGCGAGTATCATGTAAAGCCTTTGTCATATAGACTACAATAATTTGTTATCTCTGCAAATGATTCATGGATATTTGATGGTGTTGGTGAATGTGTTTCTTTTATTCACTGAGCCCACCCGTTTTCCTAAGCGAATGTGTCATCAATGATGATTGGATGGCACCCATCTCACTGTTGTCATGTGGCATAATTAGTCAAATGTAGTTTTGGTAGAATCTTTTTATGTGTTCCTTTCCAAAAGAAAGATAACAGGTTTTCTTGGTAGTCAGTGTAATTGCGGAATTGTCAGTGTAAGAAAATCATGTCGTGGACAAGAGCTGAATGTCAAGTAGCACTAGCAGTGCTTTATTTGGTAATGTCTACAATGAATCACTGTTAAAAATAAGCCTTGCACTAATTGATAGATTAAATAAAAACATAATGTTGGCAGACTGTCCTTCAGAATTCTTATTTCAATACAAAGTGTTGAAATCCCTACTCATCCTTTAAATAGGGCCTAGGCTATTGTGTTTTATGCATTTGATTATATAACATTGCAAGGCAAAATATCTATTGCACAACCTTGTGTTTACATTGGTCTCATTCGCAATGTAATGGACATTTAAAAGGATAATTAAGTTCTTTATACATTTGAGACTTGAATCTTTGCTTTGAGACAGACTGCAAGTAGGTGGTATAGAAAGTGGATTTAGTTCTCATCCAATTAAACATATATATGAAATGATTTAAAAAAGAAGAAAAAAAATATATATATTTTTTTAATTTATTTATGTATTTATACAGTATGATTCATTATTTATATAACATGTTAGCTAAATATTTATTGTTCTATATATTTATTTGTGATTGGGGTTGCTATGTGTAGACATGCTGGTCTGTTTAATCGTGTAATACCATGCCACATGGGACAGCATGACAAAAGAAAGGCAGCAACCAAACCAAATGCAAATCAGAAACAGGCAACATGACAGCTTGTCAAGTTCTGTGATGCCTACAATGCTGGCCAACCTTCTACAGATGCAGGCTTATCATTAATTTGTTTTTCTGTGGAACCGTTATGCTGAAACCATATTTACATAGCCATTGACATTCAGGTCCAAGGTTGATTTCCGAGTGTGTGCATGGTCCATTAATGTTTCTATTGAAAGTGAAATCAGTAATCACACATTATTTATTTGGCTTTCACGAGTTAGAAAAGGTATGTGTTACGAGAAAACAATAAAATTGAAATACATTTCGTATGTGAAATCACCTTAATCGCAATATTTTTCAGTCTATAATTTCAATAAAACGATTTCAAAAGTTGTTTCAAACTCATTGTTTAATATATATATATATATATATATATATATATTTATTGTCGGAGTAACTTAAAACCATACTGTAGTACATAAGCCAAGCCTTAAGGGGGCAGCAGTGGCACAGTGGGGGCGACAGGTTGCTGGTTCCAACCCAAATGTAGTTTCCATGATAAATAAACCTAACCCTAATTGTTCCCAGTGGCGCGTTGCATGACTGACACCATCGGTGTATGAATGTGTGGGTGAATGTGAGACATTAACGTACTTTGAGTGACCGAAAGGTTAGAAAATTCAGTCCATGCATCAATCATCTTTTCTTCTGTATACCCCTTAGGGTAACACTTTAAATTACCACCCGGTAAGTACAGGGTAAGTACTGGGTAAGTACTGGGTAACAAAAAGTGTAAATAAAGGGTATGATTCCATTTTTTTGTGGTAATTACTCTGTATTTTACCAATATTTTACTAATAACATACCTAGAATTACAACGTCAAAATCCCTGTACTTCTAAACTTAAGTATAGGTTACTTACAGGTATGATACTTGGTATTTATGGGTAATTTCCAAACAGGTACATGACTCGCAGTTCTTATTCATTGTACTTTTACAATTTATTCCAGTTTACTTACAGGTATGATACAAGTACTAGTTGGTATTTATGGGTAATGTACAAACAAGTACATGACTACCAGTTCTTATTCATTGAACTTTTACATTTAATTCCTGTTTATTTACATGTATGATACAAGTACTAGTAGTGGGTATTTATGGGTAATGTACAAACAACTACACAACTACCAGTTCTTATTCATTGTACTTTTACCTTTAATTCCAGGTTGCTTAATATTTGTAAATGTTATGTACATGTTTTGGATGTTTCTCATCTGCTCACATGGACGGTGTGGAATGTGCAGCAGTGTTGTCTCTCAGTTTGCTGCTTCCTCTGGTCATCAGCCTTACCTTGGGGTCATCATCTTCACACAATGAGTACTTGGCATACAGCATAATTTTTATTTATTTTAGATATGTTTAAAGATAAATACACACCCTGCCAGCTTTGAACCTGCAGGTGGTAACATCACACAATGTTATGAAATTAAGTTCGATAAAATGAAGGACAGCTTAGTGCCCTCTATACACACTACTAGTGCTTGTATCATGCCTGTAATTAAACTGGAATTAAATGTAAAAGTACAATGAATAAGAACTGCGAGTCATATACCTGTTTGTAAATTACCCATAAATACCAACTATCATGTAAGTAACCTATACTTATGTTTAGAAGTACAGGGATTTTGACATTGTAATTCTAGGTATGTTATTTGTAAAATGTTGGTAAAATACCCAGTAATTACCCAAAACAATTGGAATCATACCCTTTACTTACACTTTTTGTTACCCAGTACTTACCCAGTACTTACCCAGTAGTTACCCTGTACTTACCGGGTGGTAATTTAAAGGGTTACCCCACTTAGTATATATTTCCATTGTTTCAGGCCAAATATTTTAGCCCATATTCTGAGTGTAATGTGAGAGATGTTCCAGCAGCATTCACCTACATTGTCACCAAACTTTCCATCTCAACATAAACATAAACGTAAAGTGTAAAGCACAAATGCAAGGCTCATACTGTGTGTGTGTGTGTGTGTGTGTGTGTGTGTGTGTGTGTGTGTGTGTGTGTGTGTGTTGCAAATGCGTTTTGTAGTTGACTGACAGTGTGCTGAGGGTTTCCTTTGTGACATCCTGTCACACACAATGGATAATTAATTGTGATGCAAGCAGCTAAAGTATGCACCATGAGTAGAAAACATATGTAGCCGAACTAGAACAAAGTTCAAAAGAGCCAACAACACTCTCCAATGGTGACGCGGGTCAATATCGACAAAGGGACTCAACTTACAGTAGGCCTACTCACTGACTGACTCACTGCTCTCCTCTAAAGCTGTAGGGAGCTTTCTGAGCCTGTATACAGGCTCAGAAAGCACAGGCGTAATTCAAAAACAAGCCTGTTTATGTCTTATAATCGTGGTCTTTTTTTTTTTTGTAAAACACAGGACACACTGTGAAAAGTGCAAAGTAGCGTTTTATTCAGGTCTATACCGCTCAACAAGCAGTCTCAACGAGTAAAAGAAGGTCACGAGACGCCACGTTCTGGAACAGTGGTTTAATTATTTTTGTTGAGTTCAGGTATGGGAGTGAAATTATCCCGTTAATGAGTCTGGAACATTTTTGGGATTACTTCAATGTTTAAGATGGTTTAAGTCTTAATTGCCTAACCAGTGACCCGAAAGCCAAAAGTTAAGTTAAGGGATTGTAGAACTTCAGCTGACAAACCTACTATATTGTTATTACAGAAACAATGTGTGTGTGTGTACATTTATGAATGGTTGGTTTGTGTGTGTGTGTGTGTGTGTGTGTGTGCGTGCATGCGTGCGTGCGTGCGTGCGTGCGTGTGTGTGTGTGTGTATTGATGTCTTCTTGCTTACAATTCTTTTGCTGCTGAAATGCTTGAATTTCTCTTTAGGGATTAATAAAGTCCTATCTCTTTAATCTTATTATGCTGGTATTTCTTTTAGTTTTTTGTACAGTTTTATTACATTAAAGCTGTTTGTGTGCGCATGTACTGTATGCTCCTGCGGCCATTTGCATAAGACTCTGTGGGGGTACAATGCAGAGAACAAACTAACTGCAAATTAAATCATTATATATACAAAGTGTTGCTTCTATATTTAAAGTTAAGGCTTTCTAGAAGTTAACAATAAGGATATCATTAGATGTAAACAGCGCAGTTTAATGTGTACCAGGTGTATTGCACTGCACAAAAAATAAAACCAATTCAGATAAAGGACACATTATACGTCTTGCAGTGAATTAGACTTTTGTGATCAGAAATGGTTGTGTATTTATTCATATTTAAACTAATCAATTGTTTAAATATAGACCTTTGAAAATCTTTAGTCATTATACTGTATGTTACATAAGCTATTTCTGATTGATATTCTCATAGTGGTTAGCATTTTACTAGTGGCATTTTGCATCTGCAAATTGATTTTTACAGAATGCTGTATAACAAAATACACAGCAGGGAGCAGAGACATTTACTGAATGCATCAAATTAATAGCTAAGGAAACAGTGAATGTTATTCAAGGCTAGACAAATATGAACAATGGGAAATATTTCTCAAAAAGGCCCATTATTATTATTATTTTTTGTAGATGTAATATTTATTTTGAATATTACAGCCCTGCCGTGTTTGATTCCCATATGATTCTTTGCTAATTTCGAAAAATGGGAAAATGCATTCATTGTGTTAAATCATCTGTAGCCTATACTTTTAAATCTTTTCAACAAATCAATTGGCTTGTGTCTATATTCAATGCAATGCATTTTTCTGCAGTGGCAATTCTGTAATGAGGGCACAATATGTCTCTCCATTCCTCGTTGATTGTCTTAAAAGTGTCACCTGCCCCTCGTTGCCTTTGTCCAATGGTCTGTCTTGTCTGTCTGTGTTTAGGCCCTTGAAGATCATTGATATATTTGGTGCATGTTGCTGCCTGTCACTTGTTTGAATAAATAAGACAATATACTGTACTTCACAGGGAATCAAAATATATTTACAATGATTCAAAAACCTTCATTGTACCATTTTGTAATCTGTTTGTATTTGCCCTCTTTACCTTGTTATTTCAGTAATTTAAAATGATGACAGCAATAAAAAGCATTTAATTTCATATGTTCCCTCCCATGGGAGACAAGCACCTGGCAAAACTTTGTGCAGTATGGTTTTGTATGAACAGTCATAGAGAAAGAATAGACTGGTTGTTACTGAAAGATGTAATAATTACAGATAAATATGGCTTGACAATATGTACCACTGTTATCTATCTTTAGTCTCCTCTACATAAAAAATGCTAAAATGGTCTTAAAAATATCCATACATTTCTAAAACAGCGGTTTTCCATGAGGATTTTCTAAGGATTTCTAAGTGCAAATAAAATAAATATAGCCTACCCTTTTCTCCAAGTGCATCTGGATCAGAATCTCAGAAGCTCAGGACATAATTATTTCAGAAAATATTTGTTTGCTGCTATATTATTAAAATATTGTATAGAGCTCCTTTATAGATACATTTGCACATCATTTGACTTTGAGGTTGATGCCAGTAGAGACAGACAAAGCAAATATTAAACTTCAAGTGACTCTATATGACTTTCTGCCACTAGATGTCACACTAAGCACACCAGGATCTCAGACCAAAATAAATGCTCCATGTGCTTTTGCACACACACATGCACTAACATGCAGGTGCAGCTGGCCCAGCTATGAGAAAACAAAACAGAGGATATTGATTACATCACACATAAAAGGAGTGATGTAATTCTCGGCTCAGGTCACAATTACTAGCCATATCTTCACATAGAAAATAGTTGGATAGTAAGATGAAGTCAGCTATTCTGAAAAAAGACTAGATATTTAAATTCAATCAAACAAAAACGCTCCTCTCCTTTCAATGCCATAGGGTGACACGACCAAATAGAACAGGCATTGCTGCATTGCCAAATACTGGGATAATGTTTTGTGGTGCAGTCTGCACCACTTTGTTTGTGTTCCAGCGTACAGATCCTAGCCTTGTGAGACCATCCTGATCTTGCGAGCTTGTTTGACCTCACAGCGAGTATCAGTCTGGAGAGCTTGGAAATCGTTGTGTTTCAGGCTGGTAAACCTAGTGTGTGGCATCAAACTGTTAGCTACGGGCGTGATTTAGGTGTTATGAAGGCGACTTGAAAACAACTCGAAAACAACAATGCCGGGTCCTACAGAAGTTAACGTATAGGCCTGGTGATGCAATATAGCATCAGTTTTATTAGAATATATTAGAAGAGCAAAGCATTTTCTCAATGGAAAATATGTTTTCACTCTTCTCCCGACTTCTCTACTTAAAGTGTGGATAACAACCGGCTCTAGGCCTACTGGTTCACAGGTTTGTCCAGTCACCTACCAATTTTTGGTAGGTGACTGCCCTTTTTAAAAATGTTCAATGGATGGCTCCCCGGATGAATGTGTTTAACAGACAGACACAGATAGCCTATCTGGCATGTCAGGTTATAAGCCTACAGATCCAGGGCTGTGTAGTAACTACCATATAGTCCTAGTGTACTGTAGCTAGATAAGAACAATCAAACACCATATTATTTCAGGGTGCGTACAGAACAGACAACTATAGCAGACAATGAGCACATGACCTTTTCAATGAATTTGGCAGTGTATTAGCAATCAATGACCCTGCATTTAATAACTGGCTATTATAGCACCCTGTCTATCAATAGCTATACAAGATAAAAGAAGTAGAATCCTAAAAGCTATAACCTAGCCTAAATAATTTAAAAGATAGGTAGCCTAGGATTCACCTATTTTTTAATAGCCTATATAAATTTAAAAATATGCCTATCTTTAGGCATATATTATATATAGTTACAATACAAATTGTATATCTGAAATACTTAAATGATTTACTCTGTATTTGAATATTTGACTTTAAGTGTGTATTGATTCGACTTTCTAAATAACCGTGAAAAAAAGTGTATAAAACATGTCACCAGAGGGCGACATGGTCATTACACGTGAAACCGACGGCTCGGGTTTGAGATAGGCTACTATGACAGATTGACAGGTGCTGTAAACGAGTTAACTTCCTTAGAATTACTTTGACTATCCAATCACGACTCAACTCGGCAAATTGTAGCCACACCTTTGATACTGATGAAAAGTTCAATGATGCTGAGTCGGAATCCTAGGTTGTTATAACTGCTGTCGCTGAGCACATACGGTAACACGTGAAGTTTGTCGTTGTCTCAAATTTGTAATAAATACAATGTAACGTTAGGACATGTATTAGTAGTAACATATGTCTACTTTATTATTACACGTACTGCTTGCTACTGGTAGGCCTACTTCGATAGATCAAGTGTGGGTAGCTAGCTACCAGCTACTGTACCAGCTAATAAAGGCAACGTGTTCTCGCATATTACCGGTAGCCAAGTTTTTGTGGAGTTATATTTAGTTAATTATCAATGTCAAGAAATGAATGTATTGAATATACTAGGTTAGTCAATCCACTTCACACTTTCCATCGAAACATATTAAATCCGTTTTAACGATCCACAGACGTAATCATTGAGAATCAGCTTTATTAATGGATCCAAGCAAGCCGCCATTTCCAGGGTTGCCAGCTGCGACGCACCTACCTTTGTTGCAGCAGCAGGCGAGAGGGCGAGGGCTGACTACTTTAGAGCCCAGTGTTGGGCGTGGTAGTGGTATACATGTCTTCCCAGAGGCTATTGGTCGAGCCAGAGGTTTCCCCACAACTGGGGAGACATCGCCAATACTGTATGGACGAGGAGCCGCTCATCCTCTGGCTGAACCCCTCGTTAGATTTGGAAGAGGGCTGCCGTTTTCTTTGGAGGAAGGAGGACATGGACGTGCCAGGGGGCTACTTCTCTCATCAAGTGAACCGATGGTAGGGGTGGCACCCCCGCCACCACCACTTCCCTGTGAAATCCTGAAGCCAGACTTGGAAGAAGAGATGCCGAGTTTGACACCGGAAAAGGGAGTTGTAACCAAACAGGTTTGTAGTTTGTTTGTGTGTATTATCTGGTCCCCAGTACCACACATAAAGCAATGGGGAAATGTGCTGTGCATGCCTTCAATTCAAATTGTGATAGACCCTGGGGATTTCATGGTGATAGAAGTCAAAATGGGAGCATTTATGAAACTGGACAATTATTTTACACAATAATCATGTTGTCAAAACTGCTACGTAAATATTGTATTATTAGTTATTTTTATGTTTTCTTTTATTACAGGAGTATATGCCTACCTTGGGCCCATATTCAAGTCTCTTGTCGATGTTTAGAGGTATGGGCATCCAGACTCCGTTGGGAAGAGGAGTCCCTCCATTAGGTGTGTATTTCAGTGGTTTAGACTTAAAAGATGTACAATCAAGTTTGATGTAAACTGCTCCTACTGTGTGAAATCTTCACCATATTGTGGCCTTGGACTTTTTTATTATAGGAAGGGGGGCAGCTGGGGATTCCTCAGCTGAGGTTAAGCAACAGCACCCTGCTCCGTTTGGTGTCACCAGTAGCCAACCAGAAGAGGGGATGGGCAGAGCAAGCAGGTGTGACAGATGAGTGACCACTCCTATCTAGGGCTCTGCGATATGACCAACATGTAATATCCTGATATCCCGATAACAATACATATCACAATTTACCACACGTTTTCTAAATTAAATTAATAAATAGTTTATGGTCATCCAAACAACCTAACCTGACATGCCAGAGGAATTGTTGTCATAAGTCCATCTGGGGAGCCATACATTGAAAGAGTTTGTAAATGGCTGTACTTTCAAAAAAATACTTGCCGTCGTTTTGCTGTCGGCACCATGGTTACGTATAATTGAAATAATTTGATAAATTATACGTAACTTGTGTGAAAAAGCAAGCATGCCAGAACTGACTAGACACTTCTGTTTACCTCTTTGAAGCGTCTGTTTCATGTTTCTTTCCTAACCCACATCAACGTCTGTATATATGACGAAAGCATTCACAACAAACAAAATCACATAAACCCTCCCTCTGCTCCAGCTCTACCGGTAGGGAAGCTGAATGCCCTGTGTAGAGCACCGGCATAACCAGCTAGATCTTAAGGCACGCTAAAACAATGAATATAGTTTTCTAGCGTTATGAGCCTACAACATTTTATTTTTACTTTTAATTACACTGAGCTTTGTGAACAATGCACGCCGCCGCTGATCTAAAATTTTGGTTTTGCAGTTTCCTTGGCCGAGGCCTGCCTTCTCAGCCAAAAGTGGGAATAGGAAGAGCAGTGATGCCTCTGCTAGGAGTGGGAAGAGGACCTGCTATGCCCCCTGACTTACCTCCAGGCCCAGTACAGACAGATCCACTACCAATTCAACCCCCTCCAATGTCTGGTATTGATACTATTTAAACATTAAAGTTAATTTCTGTTAGACTTAAATGTGTAGTCAGTTCAAATAACAAGATTTCTCCTTAATGACCTTTTAAGCTTTACACAGCGTGGTTGCTGAAGGCTGGGTAACCCTACCCGATTTAGAACCATTTTACAATATGACCGAGTGGGCGCTACTAGTCACTTTCAGTCGGCAGAAGTCGAGTCCGACTAGCATCACAGTTTTGCTTAGCGTACAGTATAGGGGTGTAATGATTAACTGATACACATCGTAAAACCGATTTTAACAATGTGACTACATTGTTTTTCCAACACCTGGATTTAAATGTAAGATTAACCGGCCGGTTTGTTCATTCAACATTTTGTGCTATATTCTGAGCTACATACTTGTCGTTGTCTTCTTTTTACGGATAGAAACAAACTGAAATATGCATACACCGCCACCTACTGTACAGGAGTGTCTCTGAACTCTAATCTCTCTCAAATAAATCAAATTTTTAGATTACACATAGCAGATTATAGTAAATATTATTAAAATATTCCACAAATAACTGCACTGGTACTTTATAAATAGCATTGCACCACATTGCATCGTTCTATATTAAAATGTATAGTCTCTGAATAATAACGTAGCCTATGTCTCTAGTAGGGGTGTAACGGTTCACCAAATCCACGGTTCGGTTAATATGGTGTTTTTTTTTCGGGGGGTTAATTAAGAAGTTTTCTGTTTTATTAATCAACAATTTCACACACAACAACCACACAGAACAGTAGTAGAACATGGTAGTTTAACAACTGTATCATTTAAAGCATAAATAAATAAAAAACAACTCTGGTAAAGCTACACTACCCCACATCCTATAT